>CM056573.1:181390421-181507921 GCA_029721435.1 Gymnothorax reevesii
TGCGGCTGCAATATTTAAAAGTGGAGGAGGCAGTGTGAAAGTCTGGCAGTTCAAGTTATAAGAAAGATTACTTTTCGTGGTATAGGCAGTGGACAGCATAATCGGCCAAAAACGGGCGAAAGTATTTCCGTATTTCTCCATCAACTGTTGCAGCTACGGTCATGTATCATTATGATAAACTACCACCATGACACTAACGGAAATAACACAAGCATTATAACAGTGCGAACACTGTCGTCAGTCGTCATCGACCTTTGATGGTGTGGTCCGGTGCTGCATCGTTCTGATTCAAGTGGGTCGAATTTGCTATCTATCTATGGCTGCTGTGCTGAGTATGGCACTGTTTCTACTCCATAGGATTGAGTGAAAGCTAGACTCCACCCCGTATACACACATTTGTAGAACGGGTCGACATGCCCAAGTGTAGACCGGAGACCGCAGAAATCCGGTGGGTCTAAGTTTAGAGGGAAACATGGACAGTTAGGAGCAGCTAAAAGTGGACCAACAGCTTATGGACTGCTTCGGTGTGTACTGTTGCCTTGCCGCCGTTGGATAAGTAAGAGACTTGGTTTATAAGACATTATGAGTTAAATGTGTTGCTGTTACATGTACTGAACCTAGTACTTTCTTGGAAATGGTGCTATGAATGTAATGTAAGTAGTGAGCAGTACGCAGTGTAACGAGTGTAGCTCTGTGTACTGTAGTGAGCAGTACACGCGTGTAGCGAGTGGTACTATGTGTACCATTGCGAGCAGTACACGGTGCAGTACACAGTATGTAGCGAGTGTTACTCTGTGTACTGTGGTGAGCAGTACACGTGTGTAGCGAGTGGTACTATGTGTACTGTTGAGAGCAGTACACGGTGCAGTACACAGTATGTAGCGAGTGTTACTCTGTGTACTGTGGCTACGGGAGACCAACGGACAACAAATAACTTCTGCTGACTACCACTGGGTCTTTCCATCCACTAACCTGTCAGCTACAAATTAGCAGGCACCTTGTGTCCCATTTGCAATAGGCTAACAAAACCTACTATTTTGCATTTCTGTGGCAGAAAAAAAATCATACTCCTCTTCCAAAGAGTATGTATTTTTTTTTCACCGGCTGTCCTTCTTCAAACAGAATGAAAATGTTGTGGAATCGCGCAGCACGGTCGCAGAGGGGTAGCGGTGGGGAGCACATCTGGGCGTACGTCATATAGAAGTGCCAGCAGTTCTAATAGTTCTAATAACGAAAAATTCCTCTAGGGAGCAACAGAAGTTACACACTACAGCTTTAATTCGTATAAATACGTGTGGATAGAAACATGCCTACAGATGCGGAAGCAGTTGCTTTACTGAATAAGCCTACCCAACTGATGGCCTGTTGAATGTGGCTGTAGCACTGCGGCTAGCATAGCCAAGTTACTTTTGCTAATGTTTGTGTCCTAAATATGCAAGAGTAATATCAGGAGACTTTCAACAGAGGGTGTCTAAACATAAACCTCATTTGTTTGTAATTTCAATGCTTGGTATAACTGCAATCCCCCCCCCCTTTACTGGCTGTAAAACCTGCATTGCAGGGTAAGGTTTGTCTCTGTAGTTGTTATGACCGCTCGGTTATCAGCTACTGCATGTTAGTTTGCGTGCTGTGCTAATTAAAATGCTCCTGGTAACTTATAGGCAGTAATTCGGATCGGTACTGTGAGGGTGTGATCAGGAACCAGTCGCGAGAACCAAGCAATGCAGTAGAACTTGATTTATTAATAAAGGGGGTGGACCCCTGCGGGGCAGAAGGCAAAAGTACAAAGTCCACACTCCAAAAAAAAAAAAAAATCACAATCCAGTTGGGCAAAAATAGAATCAAAAACCAGGGCTACAATCACAGTAATCATAGTCGGACAGAAATGGGTCTGGTTCACAGGTACAGGAATGTCAAAGAAGCAAAACCAGAATCCAATGGGTGTAATCCGAATCGTAACCAGGGCAGCAATCATAGATCTCGTGGTCGGGCAGAAAAAAAAGGTCAAAACACACAGATACAACAATAATCCAAAATCACAAAGGCAAAAATCAAAAAGTTGGGCGGTCCAGTCAGAAAGATAATTACTGAGCAATCAAGGCGAGAGAAAACGTGACTGAGGAAACGATCTGACGGGGAAGTGCTGTGAAAAGACTCCTAATTTTTTTTTATTTTTTTTTATTGAGTTTATTGAATTAGGACAATGCACATTAATCAACATATCAGCAAGATGCGTCAATGTAAATATGCCGGAATTAGCACAATAGCTAAATTTCATCCGCAGTCCTAAGGCAGGCACTTACACACACAAAAAAAAAAACATACAAGTTTTCCAAATGACAAAACACCTCACAGAAAAGCACATAACACGGGGGGAAACACCAGTATTGTTACACACAAGACACATTCACAACATTATAATTAACACAACCATGTATATTGTAGTTAAAATTCGGAGTGAACGGGATGCCCCCGGGTTCGGGCATAGGAATAAACAGATAATATACAGATATTATACATGCATGCATAACTGGTATGATTTTAACCAATGTTTAAGCTCTTTTTTAAAGGTTACATAGCTGTCACAGTTTCTGATATGTACTGGTATATTGTTCCAGGATTGTGCACCTCTGACGGACACCACCGCTTGACTAAATTTAGTTCTGCGCCGAGGCATATAGCAGTCTCCCCTAGTTTGTGCTCTGGTTGTTATTGCATTTTTGCATTTTTTATGAATAAAATTACTTAACGGAGGTGGGGCAAGTCCATTTAAAACTTTAAAAACAAGACAGGCATCTTCAAAAATTTGGTAACTGTCAAGGTTAAAAATATTATGTTTTCTTATGATATCACAATAATGAAAATTAAGAGGTTTCTTGTCAAAGATTTTTACTGCCTTCTTGAAGAGAGACTTGATGGGTTTGAACGTGCTTGCAGTAGTATGTGACCAGGTTGTAAAACAGTATGTTATGTGAGAAAATACCATTGCATGCATATAAGCTTTTGCTGACTGTGTGGTAAGAAAAGGTCTTATATGACGAAAATTAGCCAAGTTGAACTTGATAATGTTTGAGATTTTCTTAATATGCTCCTTAAATGTAAGTTTGGAATCAAAAACTATACCAAGATACTTAAATTGTTCCACCACATCAAGTCTCTCTCCATTAACCATCACACATGGCTGCAGGGCCTCTGCTGGCTGGCGGGAAAAAAACATGCATACAGTTTTTTTTGTATTAAGATGTAAACATGATTTCTGGAGCCAATGAGACACCGGTACCATAGCAGCAGATAGTATAGCAGCAGCTTCTTGTTTTATCTTAGAATGTGCATATAGTACTGTGTCATCAGCATATAATTGCACTTTAACATTAGGACAAACATTAGGCAACTCGTTAACATATAGACTAAACAGGATTGGTCCCAGTATAGAGCCTTGTGGAACTCCAACTGAGCAACTGAGGTATGAAGATTGTGAATTTCCAATATGTACTGCTTGTTCTCTATTTGACAAATATGACCTCATCCAGCACAGGGCACTACTGGAAAAATTAAAGTTAGCGAGTTTTGCAAGAAGCACGTTATGATTTATTGTGTCAAAAGCTCATTTTAGATCCAGGAATACAGCTCCTACATAACCACCTTGATCTAATGAGCCTTTGATGCTCTCAAAAAAGTAACAAGTGGCTGTATCTGTGGAATGATGTTGACGAAATCCAAACTGCATTGGGTGGAGAGGGGTATGACAGCTTTTAAGATGTTCTATTAATTGCATGGCAACCCATTTCTCAGCCACCTTAGATACAATAGGTAGGATACTTACTAATACTACTATACTAATATACACCCCGAGGGAATCACATGCTACACAGACACAGGTGCTGGAAATGAGACTAATTACAGAGGGTGGAACAAGAGGGAAAACCTAATCACATGAAATAGGCAAAAGCCAAAACGCAGACGGGGATCACGGGACAGCCTATAGACAGAACAATGGATCCGGTTAGGGATTTCTAAGTGGCAGAGGCAGAACAGAGATAAGACAGGTGCAGAGAATCTGCTAGAAGCACAGCAAAGTAAATTGAATGAAAGCAAGAGGTAGAGAATAGAACAGGGCGAGTGCTGAGAGCTTGTTAGTCAATAGTAAGTGCAGCTATACAATCCCGAGTGCTCATTAGTAAGTTAGTATTATATACAATGTTAGTGTTGGTTAGTAAATTAGCAAAAATAACAAACTGTTGGTAGGTTTTAATAATAAAGAAAAAGCAAGGGGAAGGAAGTAAACGAGATGGGGAAGGAAGATTGAAACCAGAAACCATTAAATCACTCGAAGTAGTGAGACGCATACCGAAGCTGAGAGCTGTGACGATACAAGAGACCAGACAGGGGGAGACAAAGTGCAATGCAAAGTGGAAAGCAAAACATGGACCGGAATAACAATATGGTAAAATGCAAAATATGGAGAAGTAAAACTAAGATAATAAATGAACAAATCAGAGTTACCAAATCACAATATATATATATACCTGTATATATATATATATATATATAATATATATATATATATATATATCAAAGAATAGTCAGACATAAGCAAATGATCCAAATACACAAAGGGCAGTCAGAACATGGCAAGGCAGAATCATAATCATAGGGCCTGGCAAAATCAGAATACAAGGCATGGCAAGGCAGACCAGAACATGGCAGACAGCAGAATTACAACAGGTATGTGTTAGTTCGGTAAGCATCAATGTGGCAGTTTGATCATAACATTGCTTGATTGTAGCCACTACAGTTGAAGCTAACCGGAGAGGTGCAGTATGTGTCTCCAAAGTTGGGCTGAAAAGGCTGCAGGGAGACCAGACGTAGCTTTTGCAGAGCTTGGGGTTTTTGGGTGCTTGTGAAACGATGGCTTTACTTATCTATGACCGGAGTCAGCCTGATACTTCTACAATATCTGGGTGAGCTCTCTGATGCTACCAGAGAAAGTAATAGGGAAACGCACAGGCTATAACGTGTCTGGTATGACAAACGATTTCTCTGCATTGCCATTGATTGAATATTAAACCGGCGATTGAATATTAAATTCTTTCCCGTAAAAGTGATCGATTCGCTAGCTCCACATAAGCAACTGTTCACGGAACTGTAAAACTTGTATGATGTTTTATTATGACATAACTGAAGCTCTATCTAGCTCTCGCACACCATCCAAAACCCATTTCCTGCGAGCAAACGCTGGTCATTCAGACGCAATAAGTAAGCCATTGCCACGGGTAATTTCCAAAAAGGCCATTTAGCCTGGAGTTTTTGCCCCTCCGTCATATACCAGCGCATTCATTTCTCCACGCTAACACCACAGCACAGTTATGCACACGAACCAGCAGGTCCTAATACACACCTCAGCAGTCCATAAGCTGTTGGTCCACTTTTAGCTGTTCCTCACTGTCTATGTTTCCCTCTAAACTCAGACCCATCGGATTTCTACGGTCTCCGGTCCACACTTGGGTATGTCGACCCGTTCTACAGATGTGTCTGTATGGGGTGGATTCTAGCTTTCCCCGCATCCTCGCTATTGAGTAGAAAAACCACTGTACTCACCACTGTTGGCACAACCCTAGTGTGCATAATTAATGAAAACTGACACCTGTTAATGTCCTTCCCCTATCGCCAGTTCACCAGCCGCCCCATAACGGCGATTTAGAGGGGTTTTTTTTGCCCCCCGAAAGAGAACAAATGCCCACCCAAGCTTGACATCCTGGTAATGCCTCTGCGTTCCGCCCAACTCCGCCCTCCACAGAGCTGGCCAATCAGAAGAAAGTGGGCACAAGGAGTGGGGGCCATAGCGGAAGAGCCACCCGAGCGAGGCGTTTCAGGCAGAGAGTACAGTGGACTACAAATGGGTTTCTTGAGGATGGCAGTATGAGCTAAATAAAGACCCTGTTTTGGACTTCAGCGATCAGGAGTACTCTAGGGGAGTCCAAGATCAAAATATAACCTTGGAAATATATCAAAATAGGTCCACTTTAAGAACTGCTTGTTAAAATTCTGGGATTGCAATCTTGGTATGAACAAAAACCAGCAAACAAAGGGGGGTCTGCCGGACTGAGTTTGGCATTTACTGGCCTAAGGGGTCCGAATTATCTGGAACCAATTTTCTTCAAAGAGAAGTCAGCCAGATCAGAGATAATCCTTTTGGCTAGAAAGTCAGAAAAAAACTATTTTCTGATTGAACCAACTAAACCCAGAAAAAATGATTATTAATGATTATTATAATTTCTGGACCAGTTAAAAACCTCTGAAGCATAAAGAAGAGATGTGAAAAACTGCGAAGGGCATGAGCCCCGCCCCTCCCTCCATTTCTGATGATTCAAAGCAAAAAAAAAAGTTCCTGCTAAAAAAATCCTGTAATTAAAGGCCAAGTGACTTTTGGACAAGAAACTACACATCTCTCCTGAAATATTTTATTGCCAGTAATGCGTTTTGATTTTATACTTCAGTTTAGATTCGCATCTCTGAAAGGACAGGTGAGTCGGCCACCATACACTATAAACCTCAGACTGACCTCAGATCAGCTCTGACCTCACCTATATATTACCACTGTTTACTGTTACTGTTTCCTGTGCTTCTAACAGCATTTTTCCACCTACATCAGTCTGACTCACCTGTTACATCTGCAGCTAAGCCGACTCTTCTAATAAACACCCGAGTGGCACTTTCATCTGACCAGTGTGTGGCTCCCTGGTCTGGTTCATAAAAGCCTAATACAGGTGATAACTGGGTAAAAATGAGGATGTTCATTCTCCGTATATAAAAATCTCTGCACTCACCCCAGCCTCTGCAGTTTACAGTGCGGATCCTCCAGTCCAGCAGAGAGCGCTCTCACTCCTGAATCCTGCAGCTCATTGTCTCTGAGCTCCAGATTTCTCAGCTCTGAGTGAGGAGAGCACAGGACTGAGGCCAGAACATCACAGCAGCCCTCTGTGAGATAACACCAACCCAGCCTGTGGAGAAATCACACACACACACACACACACATACACAAACACACAAATTACACTAACCCAGCTTGTGTAGAAATCACATGTACACAAACACAGTTAATACAAACCCAGCCTGTGGAGAAACAATGCACACACCATAGACTGTATAAAAAGATGGAGGAAGCAACCGTCACGTCACACATTGCTTTCAGCTACCATTTAGGAACAACGATTTTCGCAGTTTGAACAGTGCCATTCGGTCATTTTGAAACCGGATGTGATTCCTATTGGACAAGTGTATTCCTGGAATGTGAACAACGAAAACAAGAATTGGACAGAGAGACAAAACTGTCAGAAAAGAAAAAGTTTGAACGGGACAAGGAGGACTACGAGGGGGTCACAGTATTGCCACACGATTCAGGGATCCTCCGGGGACGTAAACAGACGCCAAGGACAGAAGAAAAACAGAAACTACAGGGAGACGCCGCACTCAGCCTTCTCCTCCGAGGACTCCGACTCGAGCCAACCATCTGAACCAGGACCAAGTTTTTTAGGCCAAAAAGCTCCTCGAGGACAAAGAAGAGGAAATGCCGGCGGGGCAGGAGGAGAACGACCAAGAGAGCCGCACCGAACTCGCAACGCGACTCGGAACCAGACATAAATGTCGTCAACCTGTCTAGTAAGTCCCTTTCAGACATATGTATATCTGCCCTCTCAAGAGGGCTATCTTTTGTGCCTACGGCCCAATGTAATGCATTTCGTACACACACTGATTTCCCCAAATATTTTCCGGTCTTTAAGCTTTAAGACTAAAGGAATTTGAGGGCCACTCTGAGTCCAATTTGACATGCAGGCCACTAATGTTATTCATCCCCACCCTCAGGAGACTCTTCTTTCTCCTGTAGGGGACACAGACTCTTTTGCAAGCAATTCAGGACTACACACTGAATTATCTGCTGAACCACCCCGCACTCACTTCTGAGGCAAGTCATTTTTTACACCTCTCAAACACAGAAATCTATCCTTGGACACATATAGTAGACTGGTGGAAAGGGATGTTTCAACCATAATAAACAAAAGCAGACAATACAAAGTAAACAACAATCTCTCAAAACAACAGTGAGATGAACTGAAATCTATAAAGAATGATTTAACCTTGGTCATACAATCCGCAGATAAGGGTGGTACCATTGTTATCCTGGATCGGGAGGAATATGATCGAGAAATTCATAGCCAACTCTGTAACTCTAAGTTCTACAGGAAACTGGAACATAATCCCATAGCATCATATATAAAAAAAAAAAGAGTTCATGACCAATTGGATCGTCTTTTGGATAATGGCGACATTAATAAATCAGAACATTCCTTTATGAAGGTGGATTTTCCTGTCACTCCGGTTTTTTACACCTTACATAAAATACACAAATCTTTCGTGGACACACCCCCAGGAAGACCTATGGTGGCAGCTATAGGATCTATTACTGAAAAAATTTCTGCTTTTGTGGTTCACTCGTTGCAACATCTAGTTACATCCCTCCCATCCTATACAAGAGACTCTGGATTTTTAAAAAACTGTCCAGTCGATTGATATTCAAAACGAACAACTTCTATTAACAACGGACATTGAATCGCTTTACACCAATAATCCTTTTGAAGGGGGGTCTCCAAGCTGCAGAGTACTTCCTTAATAAAAGTACTGTTCGTTGCTCCAATATACAGTGCATTCTAGACTTGATAGAGTGCATACTCACATCTAATTATTTTCTATTTGGTACTGACTTTTTTCTCCAGGTATCTGGGGTGGCCATGGGAACACAAATGTCACCAAGATTTGCATCTCTCTACGTGGGATTTTTCAAACAAGAACAGAATCCGTTTTTACAACACATATCTCATTGGAGACGATATCCGGATGACATTTTTTTAATTTGGATGGGTTCAGCAACACAAGAAATTTTCATGATTTTTTGAACAGGGCAGATAAACATCTGAAATTTTCTCTGGATATTAATACAAAAAAGATTAATTTCTTGGACATTTTGGAGATAAGGGAGGGGAACATTTTAAAGACAAACCCATATCGCAAAAGTACAGACAAAAACTCAACACTCCACTGTGATTCCTACCACCCCACTGCTCCCATTTTACAGTTAAATTGCATGAGACGAATTTTCAGTGATGAGGTGGAGTATCAAGAACAGTCTATCATCTTACAGGACCGCTTGACAAAGAGGAGGAATGGATCACTAATGCGGCAACAAGATGTCACATGATGTCTCAACGTGAATGTCTGAACACTAAAAAAAACTAAGAAATCTGAAACAAGAATATCATGCTGCATCCAACATTCACCTGTGGGAGAATAAATTGAGAAAATCATTGAATAACATTGGCACATTCTCAACTCTTCATTAAAAGGATGCTTAAACAGTCTCCATCGAGTAGTCTACAAAAGAGCCCCCAGTCTCCGCAACATGCAGGTGAGAGCGGGCCGACCCCCTTCTGCCACCTCTCACCTCCTCACGGAAATTTGACCTGGAAATTATAGACGTGGGAATTGTCAACAATGTAATTTTGCTTATAAAACGCACACTTTTAATCATCCTTACTCTGGTAAGAAGTTCTTCATCAATAGCATCATCTCCTGCAAAACAAAAAATGTCACATACACGTTACAATGTCCCTGTGGCCTCGCTCATGCTGGCAAAACAACAGGACCTTTGAAGACGAGGATCACAGAACACAGGTGTTGTCCTGTTGCGGTCCACTTTACACAAGCCGATCACAGTATCTGCACCTTAAAATACATTGGTATTGAATCTATCAAAAGTCCCCGCATATGAGGCGATGTAGAGGATGGAACTATACTGGATTTACACATTGGGTACACTTACTCCAAAAGGTCTTTATGGGGATGAGGACTTTAATATAAAGCAATTCCTCTGAGAAACTCTTACTGTGATGTGGTTCTGCTAATTGCTTGGAATAAAATTGACTTAAAAAATATCTGTGTCCTTCCACGAAATCTACAGCATTAACAATATTATGTGGGTGTTTGCCAGACCCTAACCTTGGTCACTTATGCTACAACTAAACTGAAAAAATATTTTCAATTAACATAATCAATTAAAAATTGTTTGTTGATATGATGAGGTAAATAGTACATTGTTTAAGAAATATCAACTATAATTGAATTGAAGTGAAAACATAAATACAAAACTACAATGACCTTGGTTTTTTAGCATAATTATAAAAATAGCCATCCAACTAAAATTCCCATAGAGGCGCCTCTATCTAGCCAATTGAGATTATGATGGCCATACAGCCTGATGTTATTCATAGGCCTATTATAGATCATCTTTAGGGCCCGAGCCGACTGAAAGTCATCCGAGGACCCTATTGTAATCGTACTATTTATTTTTATTATTATTAGGGCCCGATGCCAACTGAAAGTCGTCCGAGGACCCTACTGAAATCGTACTGTTTATTTTTATTATTATTATTATTATTCTTGCGACAATTCAAAGGGCAATTTCACCCCTTTCCTAATGGTGAAAACGCATCTACCTTTCCACATATGTCCGGCCCCATCCGAAATTTGATATTTTTGTGCGGTCGCACAGGTGCGACCCCAAATACCGAAATAGCGCCCCCTAAACACGTTTCAAAATTCCCATAGGGAAATTCGGTTACTTTGTCGTAGGCAGACGAAATTCGGTAGTTATATGCTTTGTACCAAGGCATACAAAACTTCATTGAAACCACGCCCTAAACCCAAAAGGAAGTCGGCCATTTTAATTTGAATTAAATTAACTAGGGATTTCACCGGATTGACTTCAAATTTGGTAGACATCATTGTGAGACCAAGATGATCAAAAGTTATTCTCTGCAGATCTGTAGGTCAAAAGGGCGTGGCTGCTAGGGCGTGACAAATTTTAGTGACTTGACAAAAAAATTTCACAATGAAATTTTCAAAAACCCCTCCCCATAGGGGTTTTTTTGGAGTAGGAAGATGAAAATGGGTACACATGTGTATTTGGCCAAGACGACCAAAAAAGTTGCTGGCATCATTTGTCTACTCCAAACAGGAAGTCGGCCATTTTGATTTTAACGTGTCATTTTTGCCTGATTTCCACACATTGTATTTTAACGCACTCCTCCTAAAGATTTCATCCAATCAAAACCAGATTTTTCAGTAAACATCAAGAGACTATATGATCAAAAGTTGTGCTCTGCAGGTCTGTAAGTCAGTGGACGTGGCCGCTAACAGGAAGTGACCAGTTTTTACTTTTTCTTGTACTGATGACATATAGTTGAACCCATCAACTTTTTTCTCCCTCTACAACATGTAGAACAAAATGTTGAAGCTACCTTATGAATGCTGAGAAGCTTCGAGTCATGGCGTTCGTGTGGCAACGCGGTGACTATGGATCCCTCGCCATGAAAATACGTTTGGGTTTTTGATGTTCTTATTGCATTCGTATCACTATGGAAATTGATATGCCAGTCAAGGGTGGTGAGCTCTAACATCTGATTGGGGCGTTGCTCATGAGGGCTGCAACATGCCTCGATAGCGCCCCCTTGAAATTTTGAAAAACCCCTCCCCGTAGGGGTTTTTTTGGAAAAGGAAGATAAAAATTGGTACACGTGTATGTTGCCAATATGAACAAAAAAGTCTCTGGCACCATTGGTCAACTCCAAACAGGAAGTCAGCCATTTTGATTTTAACGTGCCATTTTGGCCCGATTTCCACACATTGTATTTTTAATGAACTCCTCTTAGTGATTCCATCCAATCCACTTAATAATTATATCAGATCATCAAGAGACCATGTTGATCAAAATTTGGGCTCTGCAGGTCTGTAGGTCAGTGGGCGTGGCTACTAAGAGGAAGTGACCAGTTTTTACTTTCTCTTGTACTGATGACATATAGTTGAACCCATCAACATTATTCCCCCTGTACAACATGTAGAAGAAGTTGCTTAAACTACCTTACGAATGCTGTGATGCTTCGAGTAATGGCGTCCGTGTGGGGATGCGGTGACAATGGATCCCTCGCCATGAAAATAGGTTTGGGTTTTTGATGTTCTTAATGAATTTGTATCATCATGGAAATTGATATGCCGGTCAAGGGTGGTGAGTTCCAATATCTGATTGGGGTGGTTCCCATGAGGGCAGCAAAATGCCTCGATAGCGCCCCCTTGAAATTTTGAAAAACCGCCCCCCATAGGGGTTTTTTTGGAATAGGAAAATTAAAATTGATACACATGTGTATGTTGCCTATTCGAACAAAAAAGTCACTGGCACCATCGGTCAATTCCAAACAGGAAGTCAGCCATTTTGATTTTAATGTGTCATTTTGGCCCGATTTCCACATATTGCATTTTAACGAACTCCTCCTAGCGATTCCATCCAATCAACCTAATATTTTTCTCAGATCATCAAGAGACCATGCTGATCAAAAGTAGGGCTCTGCATGTCTGTCGCTAAAAGGGCCTGGCCGCCATGGTGTCCCCATTTCAGATGCCTCGCCAAACACATTCAAGCAGCTCCCTCTCCCTCATACTTCATCCAAATAGATTCAAAATTCCTGTGCATTGTAAAAGCCCCACCCTGAACGCCTCAATGTGCTGCTAAACAATCTAGTTCATCGTGCCCCCTTATGGAAACAGAAAATGCCACATTTTACATTGAAATTGGCCGATATGCTCAAAACTTCACATTTGTGCTTAGTGTCTGCCCATGAATGCACCTGCCCAAATTTGGTTACACTCTGAGCGCCTTCTGGTGGATGAAATATCAACTTGTCATAACACCTTCAGCTTTGTCCGATTCGCTCGACACTTTCTCTCAGGTTGGGGCCGGCACTTGACCTGTCCAATGGTTATGAGTGCACAGTTGTACACATCAGGATCTTACCACTACCTCAACGTGCGCATCGGGCGAGGGCCCGTTCAACGCTGCTTGCAGCTTTAATTTTTCTTGTGTTCACATTTTTTCTTGTGTTAACATTCTATTTACAATCACTGGTACTCGGTACTTGTATACTAAGTATGGATATCTACAAAGTTGTTTTGTTGCAGTATTTGTATACATTTATAATATAAAACATATCTCAGATCATGTGACCCCTCAGGGCATTTTAAAAAAGAGGGCGTCTTTCATGCATGTTTCTTAAGCCTGAAGAAGAGCATATGGCTTGAAACATTGCTTGGTGGATTTGCTAAATAAATGTACTGAAAAGGGAGCTAAAGCGTGCGGACTTATCTTCGGTTTATATTGGACGAGAGCGTGAATTGAGGAAGGGGTGGATCAACGGGTGGATCTGACCCTATCAGACAAGGACCGGAGGAAAGCCACGCCCCTAAAGCATATTCTGGCTTTATCCTTTATCCAGACCATAATTTACAGAAATGAACATCATGATATATCGAAGGAGACTTGAAACTTGTGATAGATACCATTAAATAAAGTGGAAAATCATTATTGAAATAATATATCAGGTGGAAAAGTAGGGTCATTTTCTCATAGACCTCTGTAACATTGAACTCCTTTCTGCAACCAACGACGTTGCCATCGCCGTCAAGATTTCTGTATTGGCCTCACTGTTCAAACCTGGGCGCAACGTCCATCATTTTATACAGTCTATGATACACACCCACTAACAGACACACACACACACGCACGCAGACACAAACACACAGATTACACTAAACCAGCCTGTGAAGAAACTACACATGCCCACACAGGCACACACACACACATACAAAGTGGTGTTAGTTCTGTTTTGGACTCCGTGACTGTGGCCTCCTGCTGGTAACTTTGGGGTCTATTCTCCCATTTCCGCTTAAGTCCTTTTTTACACGATTCGAAGTAAGCGCTTTTGAGTTACGCGTATTCTCCCCTACGCGCTTCGATCACGCCCACAGCGCTTAACTTCAGAATGTAGGTGGCCTTATGAAAGAGGTGTGACTGATCCAAAAGAGAGGCAGACTCTGTACAAAGCTCATTGATTATGGCTATCAGGAAAACAAGGAACAAGGATTTTCTGATTAACCATGAAAATGCAGTTGTGGTCCATAGAAAACGCAAACCAGACTTTAAATTTGAATATCATCGGCCTGCTGATAAAACCTCGTATCTCCAAACTGATCAGAAACAAGAACTCATATGTCCACTCTTCTTACATGCAAAATTAAACATTTTTTTTATTTTAAACTATATTTATCCATTTATATGATTTTATTATCATTATTTAATTTAATATATTTTTAAAATTTTCCTTTGAAGTTTTTCATTTTGAAGATACAAGGTTTTATCAGCAGGCCGAATACATGCCGCTGTAGTAGTAGGCCTATGTATGTCTGTGCCAACAAGAAGTAATGCAGACATCACCGTTTTTATTTCTTACTCTAGCCACCATGGCATTAAAGCCATGCAAACAAAGAAATTGCCACGATAATGAAATGACAAATAAAGAATTTAGCGCTTCTCAACCAGCGCAATCAGATCATTGAAAATGTGCCCCTCCTACACCAGCCTGTTTGTTCCGTGGAAGACAGGGAAGAAGACAAATAAAGAGAACATTCTAGTCACACAAAAAATAACTATCAAAAAGAGTTTATATGATCTCATTTAGAAATTGCGCACTTGAAATCTCAAACTACTCCGATGTCAGGTTTGCAACTAAAGGACATGGAAACGCTTTAACAAAGGATTCTTACCCCGCACGCGGTCATCTCCCCGCCCCGAAACCGCCACAGCAATGACGCAATTCCGTATCTGTTTATCATATCAATTCCATACTGTTTGTGTTTTTCGCACGTTTTATACTGTGAAGCATCTTGTGAGTTTTATGTCTTCTGTGAAAGGTGCTATAGTAAATAAATTTTACTTACTTACTTACTTATATCCATAGCCTATTATGTCCCATTTGATTTGAGAGACACATTCACTTGAACTTGTTCCGAATACTTTATTATAATCAATTATCCCATTTACTGATAATGAGTCTTCCCATGTCGGCTATTCTTTATTGGCTAAAATTGATTAACAAATGGGTAGTGCTTTGGTATTGGCCAGGGTAGGGCTCAATCTAGAGTAGCCTATTTAATAATAGCTTTATTCACACATTAACATACAAAGTATTATCAATGGTAAAAAAAATTACAAAGACATGAGTTAGTTAATACTGATATCCTCAATTAGAATATCAATCTGCTCACTGGTGAGAATATCACAACTTTTCAGATTATCACGAACATATAGGGCAGTCGCATTTGTTCTGTAAAAAGATGTAGCCAGTAATAGTGAAAGTAAGAGTTTTAAAGATCCCCACTGAACTGTGATAACTAAGTGTGGACAGAATGAGGAGTGTTTTTTACAACCCTGTAGTCTTTTTTTAACCATTTTTTGAAGATGACCAAAAAACGAATGGTTCAAAGAAGTTGTGTCTGTGTGTGTGTGTGTGTGTGTGTGTGTGTGCGTGCGTGCGTGGAGGAGGTATTTCCAAAGAGAGAGGGAGAGTGAAAGAGAGAATAGAGGAAATGTAATTTGCTTACATGTGCTAATTTTCTAGGGCATCCAAATTAAGGAGATTATTATGGTTCTTTTACACAAAGAAAGTGAAAAATAACCGTAACGCTCTCCAATGAAGTCTGAGTCTGTAAAGACATTTGGCCTGTGACCCTTGTGTGTTCCTCTGGAGAGCAGAAGGGCCAGACCGCAGACACCCCCGAGTTTCTGACCGTCGCTAATGAGCCTGCATCTCCTCTGCAGAAGCGCTCCTCCACTAACATGGCGAACAGAAGGAACCGAACTTTCAAAAGAGTCCGCCTCATTCATCAATGTCGGAAGAGGTTCCCCCTGTCCGAATGCCCCAATCTGTCCATGTTTCACCATGGGTTTTATTAGTACGGGAGACACACGTGTCGCCCCCAAAACGCAGCCCCTCTGAGACCTCGTACATCTCAATTGACGGCTTTCAAGCCCTGACAGGTTCTGTGGAAGCTTGCAGCAAACTCCCCAGAAACACCCCCCGATACTGGTGCTAACAGGGCGTGTGTGGGTCTCTTCATGTAAGCTTTCAGCTGCTAGTATCCAATTGCTGTACAAATGCAACTACTGTCCTGAGGAATTAAGCCTTAAATGAGCAGGAGTCTTGCCAAAACATTACCCCATACCTGGGGGTTTCAGAGATGGTTGCCCACCTACCTATTTTTGCTTAATCATAATTCAGTTGCTCGTAAAAACGATTAATTTCTCAAAACTGAAAAGCCTATTGTGGCGTCCTGGCGCCCAAAGATGTTAAAAGGGCACCAGGACAGCGATGGGGCAGGTGGACCCAGGTGCAGGAATGCAGGTGTTTTTTGAACAAAGAACCAATAACCAATAACAAAACCTCAGGGATAACAGAAAAGGGCGTTCACTAAACTAAAGAGGTTTGCACATTTAGGCCCCCTGCCAGTGAGGTGGAAACTAAAGCTTAAATAGACAAGGGGACAATACTCATCTTATGAAAGCCAGGTGTGATGATTAGGAGGGAGCGCTGAGGAGATAATTGAATAATTAAATGAAGGCAGGGAACCATGGAACCAGAATGCCTATGGGGGAGGGGCATTACACCTGTGATCTTAATTTTTGGGGAAAGACATTAGACCAGAGGTCACCAATCCTATTCCTGGAGAGCTACCATCCTGTAGGCCTCTACTCCATGTCCTAGTCAGCACACCTATTTCAACTAATTAGCTACTCAACAAGATCACGAGCTGGGCAATTAAGAAGCTAATTAATTGAATAAGGTGTGCTGAATAGGAGGTAGAGCAGAGACCTACAGGATGGTGGCTCTCCAGGAACAGGGCTAGTGACTCCCGCATTAGACTCATGATAACTTTTGGCAACTTTTATATTTTGACATGAGAATTTTGATAAAAACGCAATCGTCTGAGGAACATCTGGGGCTTGAGATCTTAATTTGAAAAGGTTGATTAGTTAATTAATCAGAGGGCATGTATGCATACCTTTTGTGGCTGAGGACCCAAGATATGAGTTTTAGGGTAAATGCCCAGTGCGTCAGTTACACAATGCATGATGTGAACGGATTTCTTTTTATTTTATTTTCTGGGTAAATAAAATTAATCTCTTCAGTCTCTTTCTCAGATGCTGTCAGGCTGCCAGTTCTTGTTATGAGGAGGGCAGTCTGTTAGATGGACACTAAGAGTCCGTAAAACTCACCCGTCCATATAACACCATAAAAGGGGGGAGAGGAGAGAGGGGGAGTAAGAGGCTGTTAAATGTTCATTGTGATGAAATACAGAGACGAAAAATGAATGTTTCATAAACCACTATCAAAAACGGGTGTCTATGTTGGTGTATAGTTGTGTAGCCACTAACATATAAGCACAAAGAGCACAAAACTGTGTGGCCGCAGACCCAGGGCACATAATGCACATCTGTCCCGGAGAACGCCTGTGAGTGAGTGAGTGAGTGAGTGTGTAATTGAGTGACTGCGTGAGTGAGTGTGTAAGTGAGACAGTGAATGAGTTTGTAAGTTAATGTGTGAGTGAGTGAGTGTGTGTGTGAGTCAGAGAGTATGTTTGTGTGTGAGTGAGTGTGTGTGAGAGTGCATCGGTGAGTGAGTGAGTGAGTAAGTGAGTGAGTGAGTGAATGTGTAAGTGAATTTCTGTTTGAATGATTATTTTATCCTGTCTGGACAGCTTTATCACTCTGCAAGAGAATCTTTCCTCTCTTTCAGATGGTTCCTCTGAGGCCATCTGCCTCGTGTGGAGGTCAAACCCGCCGAACTCTGTTTAGACAGCCTACATCCCGCCGCTCGAAAATCCTTGAGCTTTTTTTTGGACTCCTTCTGTTTATTGATGCCCCCGTCCTTTTGGCCTCCTTTTACGGGCCGGGTCATAAAACTGTTTTCATGTTCATTTTCAGATGACAACAGGACTTTCTCTTACAGGACAGAAGCGTCTCCACTCTCTCTGTCTTCCAAAAAGAAAAAAAAGAAGAAAAAAGGGGAAAAAAAACAATTCAGTGCAGAAGCGAGTGAATGAAATAATGAATGACAATGAGGCCAGAAATCCTCAGCCGGCCGAAGACCCACGTTAAGATGACAAAGGCGGGAGGGCAGGCCTTGAGCCTGTCTCGGGTGCCGGGTCCGGGAGCCGAGTCGTAATCCCTGAATGCTGTTAAATAAAACAGTGGGAGAGCCTTTCAAACTCTTTACTGACCACACCATGACTGCACCAGCGATGCACCAGGGGTTTATGATCTGCTGAAGGGAGTGAATACTGGTTTTGACTGCCTGGACTTAACATCTGCCTTTCTCTAGAGGTGAATGAAGCCCTTTCATAACAAAACAGGCAACAGACTCTCTTTATCACTGATCAACATCAGCACCTCTGATATCTGTACTCTGATTACTGCTTGAAAATACTCATGCTCTGTGTGTATAAACCTTTGAAAGAGACCAAAACTCCTGCGCTATTGTAGTTAATACTGTAAAGGAATCCATCAGTGTTGTGTTCTATACTATATTGTGACCTCATTATTATCAAGTTGTGTTTGCTATATGGGTCATTCCACCGAATCGGTGCCTTTTCTGTCCCCAAGACATTACATTCAGAAATATGCATGAATATGCATGAAAAGTATCTGTAAAATACATTATATTATCAATCAATGTGTCCTTCTTATTGTCCTGGTTGCAGTTTGAAGATGCACGGTCTAAAAATTTTATAAAAGCTACGTAGAATACTGAACAAATGGGATTTTCGCCTGTCCCCACTCTCTAACACTAAACTTAACTATTAAATATAGTCACCAGAATCCTTCATAAAAGTATTTATTTTTGCATTATTTTGTGGCCCAATTTGTAATTTAAACATAAAATACGTTTTCTACTCAAAAAATCATAAAACATTAGTTAAAAAACACAATTTTAGTGGTGTCCCCAGGTTTTTTCTCAGTCCTGTTACCCTGATACATTAACCACCCTAAAGATTTTGGAACATTCCACATGTGACAGGATCAACTGGATATTGCATCATTTCAGTCCCGTGAAGGAACTGGGAAGACCAAAAGTAAGTTCTCTCAATCTCTTTTGTTTATTTTTGATCATATTGTAAATATGACTGGCATCGTAAATCATAACATGCAGTCCTGTTACCTAAATTATTTTTTATGCTCTTATGATTTTATTTTTATTTTTTGAGTTTTGGTTAATCACTTAAAGGTGCTTAGGGGCCTCATGCTACTAGCATGGTTTTCCATGTGTTAGCTTTAGCAACATAGCTAATTCTGTGCTAAAAACTCAGTCCTGTTACCCTCAGTCCTGTTACCCATAGAAAGGGTAACAAGACTGAATAAGAGTAACAGGAGTGAGAATTTTCATTGAAAGTGACAAATTGAAGGGGAGTGGGGTTGAGGTAGAGAGAGGTGGGGCTAAGTAGGGATGGGTTAGAGAGGGGGGGTGTATGGAGAGGAGGGACAGGAGTGGAGAAGTAAGGAAAGGAAGGGGAGGTAGGTAGGGGAAGAGATAGATCCAGGGAGGGGTGGGGTAAGATAGAGAGGGGCGGGAAGAGCAGTTTGTATTATATGATATAACATGAATTCATTGATTTTAAGTATTACAGTTGGAATTACTATGGTGTTTTACAATGTGAACATATTATTGTCAGGGAGCCAACAGATTCTACTGGCCAGCCCCTGAGGATACCTTGTGGTACCTCTTCCAAGATATCTTGTGCATAATCCCACCAGCGAGGCAGGTCACAAGCCATTACATGGCAATAAAAAAAGATGTTTGGGCTAAAATAAAATCTGATTCTTAAAAAAGCAAGTTAGATTTTTCCTCATTAATTCATTGCAATTCTATAAAAATACATTTTGTAATCATGCAATTCTATGCAGAAATGCCTGTTTAACGCAATATGCTCAACTTATATCAGTTATATCTGTTGTCTTTCTTCTTTTTACCTTTTTCGGAGAAAGATACAGAGCCCATACTGTACCTGAGGAGTGAGACACACATGCTGCCGGGGAAACTCACACCTCTCTCTGTCTCCACTGCCCCACTCCTTAACATTTGCACTCAAATACATACCATATACACATCCATACACACAAGCATACTACACACACCCACGCTCTCATGCACATACACTGTATAGTAGTGTGGTTTGTGTGTGTGTTTGTATGAATATGTGTATAGAGTCTATACACATATTCATAAATGCATATATACACGCACATGCAATTACACACTCTCACATTCTGTACACACACACACACACACACACACACACACACTTACACAAAGACACATACCCACATACTGTCATACACACACACACCTCTTCTCCATTCTGTTCTGTTCAGAGACACTCAATCCTGTTACTCGGTTCTCATTCCTGTTACCTAATTGTTTTAATTGAAAAAGTAAAGATGAAACTTTTTTCCCCCAAATTTTTTTTGTCCATTATTTGAGCGCTTGTTGGATAGATCACATAATAGATTGTTGATCAAATTGAGGTTAAGGTCCCCATTAAAAATTAAAAATGGCTTTGTATTTTTAAAAGAAATGCATTTCGCCTGTATACTTCTGACTCTTTTACCGTAGTTATATATATTTTGAACATGTATTAAATTATTTCTTATACATACCCACTTTATTGAGTGAAAAACGAATAAAATACTTGGAATGACTTTTAAATGATATATTAATAGTTATAATAGTATCGGTAACAGGACTGAAAAAAAATGCTACCATCTTCCATTTCACAACCTTGTAAAAATAAAAATAAATGTACCTGAGATTGACCATTACATATTTTGAATAGTTAAACATGTATGGTATCAGATACAATCCTGAAAAAATTTGAAAAATGAAGTATATTTTTGAAAAATTACAACATGCAAATGGCACCGATTCGGTGGAATGGCCCATATGTTTCTGGGGCCGGTGAAACCTATTAATATTAAGGGGGTAATGAGTTTGGCGTATGCTGGAAGGCATGGGGGTGGCAGTTTATGATTGCAAGAACACACCCACCTGTGGTTCCCAAAAAATGACTAAGGAAATAAACGATAAAAATGCACTGAAGCATTGGTGACACCTTCTCTGTGTTAGGTCAGAAGGCATGTATTTCAGCTTATGGTGATGATGTCATATGATGATGAGTGGCGATTGGCCGAACAGATTCGACTTGAGCACCTCCCTTGTTGATCGAGGGGCAGGTGTTACTCAATGAAATCGCTGGTGTGCACCAGTAATTCGACCCGATGGACTGCGTCAGGTGACAAGTTGGAGCTGAGAACAGGAAGTGAACTCAAATATTCAAACATTTTATCACAGGTTTCCTCTCCTGTGCATGATTTTCAGGGAAGTCCTTATACTCCATCTAGCGGACAATGCATTAACATCATGTTAGCCTTTTATTAATGTGACTGTATCTGCATGCTATTATAATTATTTTATTACTTTAATTCAGCATCAGAAGGAGAAAGAATGAAATTAAATAAACCTTTGTAAGTCAAGAATTGCCACAGTATACCAGGGGTCAAAATAGTGTTTCACAAATATTTGCTTGAGACAAAATTTGATCTCTAAGCATCATGTGTGCTCTGTCGGCGCAGGATGCAAGAGGAGCGATAACAGGCTGAACAAAATTTGTGGTGTTTTAACCCTTTAAAACCCACAATTTTTTAATTGGGTTGCACAGCCAATAAATTGGGAAAATTAATTCTTCACATTTTTTTTTGTCCGTAAAGTGAGCTGACTCATTGCATATGCAAGAATCTGACCAATTGATACATGCACCCATAATTTAGTTCGGTTTCACCACATAAATAGCAAGCGTCACATTTACAACCCGGTTGGCTCTGTCGAGTTTAACTGGAAGTTTTGAGTGGTGGTTACCATTAGAGCGAGATGGCGAGGGAGTGCAGTACCTCCCATAAAGTGAACTCCACTCTGCATCATGTGAGCATCCAGAACCCTGTTATGACTGGGCGATTGAAACGGACATTGAGGAGCTCTGTAGCTTATCTATGGTGATTTGAGCCACAGCCTTGCCTGTGTCAGTACCCAGTACATTTCAATGCATGGCTAGCACTGGACATTCTAGTCCAGAATGACCGTTAATTTTCGCTTCTTTTTTTTTTTTTTACAGAGTCTATTTATATATCTGAACTGAGGCAATTCGGGCTTCAAGTGCCTAGTTTCTAGATGCGATTCCAGTTACTAACTTGGGAATCAAACTTACAAACTTTAAGTTATAAACGCCCTTTCCCTCATCGTCATACCAACGTATGACCCTGGTGGGAAATTGTTCAGTCCCATCTGCCATGGGTTTGCTCTTAATGTACTTCAAATGCAGGAAGGGCCTCAGGCCTACAGAATCTGTCCATGACACACACACACCCAGCCTGACCACAAGATCACAGCAGCGGGGAATACAGGAGAACCTCCAATTGCATAACAGAAATAACTAGAGGGTGTGTCTGGACGGCCACATCACACCTCCCGATCTTCTCCAAAAACTAATAATTTCTTCCCTTCTGCCAAAAGATTGTCTCTACCAAATTTGAGGACAATCCGTCCAGAATTATGGCCTGCAGAGTGCAAACAGACATACAGGTAAACAAGAACTATCCGAGATTTCTGATCTCCGCCAAAGGATGACATTGATAAAAATGCAAGATCTGTGTCTTGGGAAGATTTTAGGACCACGCATGCGACAAGTTTAATTGGGATTTGTGTGTGTAAAGCAACCCATTCTCGTCTAGCAATGACGTCCAAGTGAAAACAATTGTGTCAGATCATTCATCACAAGAGCTTTCCTGTGAGGTATTACTCGATATAGCTCCTATGATTTACCCGTGCCGATTTACGGATGGCCGCTCCGAGGGTCCATCCGCCCTCATGGTTGCAGCCGGCTGCACAGAACCACACTCTGTAAACTCATCAAGTACTCATGGTACTTGCGGGCTACGAATGCACAGAATGATCACATGATGAATATGTGACTTAAGGAATAAATGATTGGTTTGCTGTGATTATGGCCTATATAAGCCCGCGGTGTGATGTGAGAGTACTTTACTTTGAATTGTCTAGTTCTGCATGTCCTTGTACCCAGGTTTCACCCTTTATGTCACACTTTTCACCTGCTTGATGTACGTGATGAATAAAACTTTCCGAGAAATGTCACTAAATTTGTAGATCCAGATCCGGATCCAGAATCCAGATCCGGATCCGGATCATCACCAAAATTTAATGGAGTCGTCCCTGGACCAAAATCTATCTCTGGTGAAAATTTCATGAAGATCCGTCCTGTAGTTTTCGAGAAATCCTGTCCACAGACAGACAAATAAATAAATAAATAAATAAACCGACTCGATCGCATAATCTCCTTGGCGAAGATAATAACACCTAAAGCCAACAGTTTTGCTGTTTGTTTTATTTTGAATATCCCTGTTTACATCTATGTGTCTGCTGCTATTGTGTTGAGAACAATGTTGTGCCGAATAAATCGCCATCAAAATTGCACTTTACTTTTGATTTATTGTGATACAACATATTTATTGGGATTGCAGGCTGGAGATTCTCTAACATTATCTCACTGTTATTTCATGGTAATGACAGTGAACTATTGAACTGAATTGAATTGAAGATGACGATAGTCAGATGGTGAGAAGAATAATGATTATGATGATGTTGACAGCGATGATGATGATGGTTTGTGATAATAATGATGATATGGGATTAAGGGAGAAGAATAATGTTGAAGATCATTGTGATGATGACGATGATGGAGTTGACGATAATCATGATGAATGCAGAAATCTCCCATCCCCCTGATGGGCCCTTATTATCACATACCTCTACCCCCGACACACTAAGGACATTCCCTACACCCCCATCCATAAACTTATGATCCAGATATGGAACCAGACACATATTCACGATGAAATCTACATGGGAGTATTTATTAGTCGGAATATGGTAATGTTTCCCAGAACTGAGAAGGGACCAGCCCAGCAAAGTAGGTAATGACTGGAGAGGGTGGGGGCGTGTTCGTGCCCAGGCCAGTGGCCGTTCCAGGCAGAAGCCAGGTGGTGAATCCCCCTCACTGAAGCAGGACTGTTTGACAGAAGAACTGAAGGCTTTAGCAGGAATGCAGTCCCAAACCTGGAGCCGATGAATGCTTTGGAGGTGTTCGTAATATACTGACTCGGAGAAACCAGACAGGAATAATGGATCATAAAGAACGTGATCCCAATCCTGGAGACTGACATAAAGGCTTGGGGAGTTGTCCCTATTAATAAGACACTGAAGAGTAATTACATTTTTCTGCATCACTAATTTGACAAAAATACACGGAAGAAGAGCTTAGCTCAATACTAAAAGACACAAATCGTCCGGTAGGCTTTGTAAGGTATAAAAAATTACAATCCAGCAGCCATACTGAATTCAAAATGAACTAATATAGACCAGACATTCACAAAAGAAATGCGGTATTTAAATGACAACACCTGGGTGCAAGGGGAGATACGAGGCAATAAATAAATTTAACGAGAAAATCACCAAACACATACAAGCTGCTGCAAAGGGAGAGGAGCCAATTAAGGACACATGAGGGTTTTAACACAAGCAGGGACTCTGGGCTCAGTGTTGCAGTTTCTGTCTGTAGTTAAACAGTGTGGTGGGGGGAGGGGGGATGCAGAGGTCACGCCCTTTCCTTTGTTTGGTAACGTCCCCTTCAGGTCTGTGTGTGAGTTTGTACAGATGCATTTCTGTGCACAACTGCAGACATATATATAGGGTGCATCTCAAACCTTTGAAGGCTGCATTTTTAGGGGTCGTCCCTTAATTCCATCCGCCAAACTGACATATAGGGTAAAGTTCGGTTTAGGGTTAGGGGTTAGAGCCTAGGTAAAGGTTAGGGGAACCAGTGATGATTTGCCTAAACTAAAGCTGTTTAACCGAGATGAAACAACATTACGTCAGTTTGGCAGATGGAATGAAGTGACGACCCCTAAATATGCAGCTTTTGAAGGATGCAACCTGTGCTTTGATATGCAGCCAAAGGCTTGTGCGTCCGCACCAGTGGTTTTAAGTGAATGTTGGCAAAGTCTTTATAAGTTTGCATATAGCAAGATTTCAAAAGTGAAATTCCATCAAAGTTATCTTTATTTTTTGCATTACAGTTCTGACTGAGACAATGAAACCTAAGCTCTCCATGGGCAATAGTAACCCGGAAAATTAGGATTGGAGTCTCACACCCTATCCACACACACACACACACACACACACACACACACACACAAACATATAGACACACACAAAACAAACCAAACAAGCAATTGAGATAATGACAAAAAAGACAAAAAGTTGCCCAGGGAAATGGCTTTGCAATAACATCACCATATTCTGAACCACTGCCTTTATCTTCGCTTTCAAAGTCCGGTTAGGCACATTGTTCCTGTGAGCAGATTTGCAGATGATGGAGAACCAATCAAAGCAGAACAAAAGTTCAAATTATGTTCCATTTTAGATTATAACCAGGATCAAAGAAAAAAAATATTACCCCATAACTGTCACATTGCTGGCAATTTCGTTTGACATGTTTTAGTTTTACAGGTATTTATGAGTGTTAACCAGTGCATTCCAGGCCCCATCAAAATAAATACATTTTTGTATTACAGGTATCGACTGTATAAATGTTAAGCAATGCATTCCTGGAACCATCGTAATGTATACATATTTTATCCCATTAATGATAAAAAATTGGTGTGATACAACCCACGGCATACAGGTTTGGTATCACACACGTGTGATACTACTTTCTCGCGTCGCGATTGGTCAGATTCCATTCATCAGCAAATGTCAATTAATATATTGTAAAGTTAACTTCACCAATTCTGCAGGTGACCGGTCGCCATCGCTGACGTTAGTTTCTAGTTGACGGTCTACACATGACAATGGGATAAATATTTTGTTAGCAAGCATCCAAATGCTTTTGGCCATCAGAGTCATCAGTTACTCATTTAATTGTAATCGTAAACACTTGAATTTATTGATTTAATAGCAAAAAGCGTTATCATGCTAGATTGCGACGTATTTATCCCATTGACTTGTGTAGACGGCCAACTGGAAGCTGGCCCAATTTTCTATTTTCCAAATTATACAAAGCTGATATTTATGGGATAAATAGGATCTTAAATTTGAGAGCCCGAGATATCAAATTTATTAAACTCGAGTAGTCATTTTTATTATTTCCCACTGAATAAATATTGTAAAGATTACAAGTCTGGTTGAATAAATTTGATATCTCGGGCTCACTCATTGGAGGTCCTCTCGCAAAATTTTATAAATATTAACTAATGCATTCTGGGTTTCCTTTGAAATAAATGCATTTTTGTAATACAGGTATTTATTGTAGTCAACCAGCACATTCCAAACTTTTTTGAATTAAATGCATTTTGTACAAACTCGCTGGAAAACGTCAAGAGGATATGTGCGCGGTTTTGGAGGCCGTAACTGAATAATTAACCTTCTCAGCAGATCTATTTGAGTATGCAGAGCGGGTCCGTCAATGAACAGTGTCCCCAGAGTTCATTAAATCTTCTCTACTGAGTCTGATCAGGTGTGACTAACTGATATGGTCTCCTCAGTGGAGGTTTATGTACACACAGCACACTCCCAGCAGAATGCTACAATGGAGGGCTTTGGTCACCACCAACGACCGCTGTTTGTCTCTCCCGACCCCGGGGTCACAGCAGAAAGGCGACGGGACTGAGGAGGGACAGAGGAGGGGCAAAGCAGGGAGTAAATGAGTGTTTTAAGCATCTTTGATTACGGTGAGATACTGCAAAAACAAGAGTTAATTGCATTGACTCAGTCCATCTAGATAGTTCATGGCTGATTGCCACAACTGCCCTCATATTGGGTTGGCAAATTGGATTTGTAGAGGAAGAGTGAGGCAGGAAGGTGATGATAAGGATTATTCTGCTGATACTGGAGGATATTTTTGGTCTTTAAGGATGATCTTGATGCAAGTGATGAAAACATTCACGATGGCAGCGAAGATGATTGCACTTGCGATGGCAATTACGGAATCGAAAATTAATTAGGGTTCATTGTTAAGGCGGGTGATGACATCAAGTGTTGAATCAAATTGTTGACAATATGTTGTTGACAATGTTGAAAGTAAAATAATTGATAAGAAACTAACGATGAAGTTACCATATGATAGACGATGATGATGTTAATAATGACAATGATGATGTTCAAATCAGGGGCTCCCTTCGAGCAGTGGGGTCTCAGGTCGAGGGGAGAGGGGGTCCAGAGGGGACACATGCCAGACAAGCCCTCAGATTGGCCAGCTGTAGGGATGGGGGGGAGGGGCTTGTTACCATGACGAGGGAACACAAGCATAGGTATAATGGAGAAACAATAGCACTGCTGAAAGACCTGGGGTGTGCTCTGAGTGTGGTGAGGGGGATTATTGTGTGTGTGTGTGGGTGTGTGCGTGTGTGTGTGTGTGCATCCCCCTCGCTCCAGCGAGCAGCCAACTGTTCCCAAAAGTGTGGCGAACAATGCTGGGCGTCACTGGCCCATGTCAGGGTGCTGCATGCACTCTCGAGTATGTGTGTTTGTGTGTGTGTGTGTGCGTGCATGCGCACATGAGTGTGTCTAAGAGGAGGGTTAGTCAGGGCTCCAAGTGTCAAAAGTGGCTTTAGCACAAAAATTATATTGTGCACCTTTTTTGTGTATGCGCCCATGTGCATGTGTTTGTGTGTGAGTTTGTGCGTGTTTATGCATGTGCATTCGCACGGGTGTGTGTGTCTGTGTGTGTGTGTGAGAGTATATACGTGTGTGTGCATATAGCGATATGTAGCGATGGCAATAAAAAAGTGATATGTTTTTATTAGGAATATAATGTATAGTAAAATATAATACTACCAAACCTAAAACCAGTGAAGTTGGCACGTTTTGTAAATCGTAGATAAAAACAGAATACAATGATTTGCAAATCCTTTTCAACTTATATTCAATTGAATACACTGCAAAGACAAGATGTTTAATGTTCAAACTGAGAAACTTTTTTTTTTTTTGCAAATAATCATTCACTTAGAATTTAAAGGCAGCAACACATTGCAAAAAAGTTGGCACAGGGCCTTTTTACCACTGTGTTACATCGCCTTTCCTTTTAACGACACTCAGTAAACGTTTGGGAACTGAGGAGACCAATTTTTGAAGCTTTTCAGGTGGAACTCTTTCCCATTCTTGCTGGATGTACAGTTGTTCAACAGTCAAGGTCTCCGTTGTCCTATTTTACGCTTCATAATGCGCCACACATTTTCAATGGGAGACAGGTCTGGACTACAGGCAGGCCAGTCTAGTACCCGCATTATTTTACTACGGAGCCATGTTGTTGTAACACGTGCAGAATGTGGCTTGGCATTGTCTTGCTGAAATAAGCAGGGGCGTCCATGAAAAAGACGTTGCTTGGATGGCAACATATGTTGCTCCAAAACCTGCCCATGCCTTGGGCACTAATACACCCCCATACCATCACAGATGCTGGCTTTTGAAATATGCGCCTATAACAGTTTCCAAAAACAATTTGAAATGGGGACTCGTCAGACCACAGAACACTTTTCCACTTTGCATCAGTCCATCTTAGATGAGCTTGGGCCCAGTGAAGCCGGCGGCATTTCTGGGTGCTGTTGATAAATGGCTTTCGCTTTGCATTGTAGAGTTTTAACTTGCACTTGCAGATGTAGCGACGAACTGTAGTTACTGACAAGGGTTTTCTGAAGTGTTCCTGAGCCCATGTGGTGATGTCCTTCACACACTGATGTCGGTTTTTGATGCAGTACCGCCTGAGGGATCGAAGGTCACGGGCATTCAATGTTGGTTTTCGGCCTTGTCGCTTACGTGGAGTGATTTTCTGAACCTTTTGACAGTATTACGGACCGTAGATGATGAAATCCCTAAATTTCTTGCAATAGCTCGTTGAGGAATGTTGTTTTTAAACTGTTCGACAATCAGCTCACACATTTGTTCACTAAATGGTGACCCTCGCCCCATCCTTGTTTGTGAATGACTGAGCGTTTCAGGGAAGCTGCTTTTATACCCAATCATGGCACCCACCTGTTCCCAATTAGCCCGTTCACCTGTGGGATGTTCCAAATAAGTGTCTGATGAGCATTCCTCAACTCTCTCAGTCTTTTTTGCCACTTGTGCCAGCTTTTTTGAAACATGTTGCAGGCATCAAATTCCAAATGAGCTAATATTTGCAAAAAATTACAAAGTTCACCTGTTCGAACATTAAGTAACTTGTCTTTGCAGTGTATTCAATTGAATATAGGTTGAAAAGGATTCGCAAATCATTGTATTCTGTTTTTATTTACGATTTACACAACGTGCCAACTTCACTGGTTTTGGGTTTTGTATGTAATTTTAGATGTGTTTAAAAAGGCAAAACAGTGAAATGGCTCATTGGTCCTCAAGGCTAATCAGACAGTCTTTCCAGCACCCGCAATCGCCAGATCTGATCCTCAAACTCAAATCCAGACATTAATGGCTAAGAAATTAGCTGACTAATTAGTCCTTTTGATTGGCCAGACTCTCTCCGACCCTGACTCTCCAGTAAAGGGACAGCGGTATATATCAGTGGCGGCTGGTGAACTGGTGACAAGGGAAGGTCAAACCATCCCTTAAAAATAATTATTGGTCATGACCTGTTCGCCAGCCGCCACTGGTAGACATGCAGTTCTAAGGCCTTGGGGACGGCGATTTGATGATTCCTGTTTCCTCAGTCCTGAAGTGTGTTATTGCAAGCTGAAAAAAGTTACAGCACCATTGCTGATTACAAACAAACCATTAAACATCATGAAACATCAGGTCTGTCATCATGATAATGGGATCACTGCACTTGCCTAAAGATGAATGTATTTGACCAACTGAAGATATGCAATGCATAAGTCCATGGAGATGACAGCATACAGATATACTAGATAGACAGACTGAAATCAGATGACTAACTTTGCCAGTCCCAACTGTAAGCCTTTTCCCATTGATGAAAATATAGTCTTTTTTGTTAGGGCGGTGTGTTTGGGGCCATTGTCTTGCTGTTAGATCGTTGGCCATCCAGTGATGTCGAAGGAAGTTCTGTGCGCATATCCAGGCACAAACTACCCATTCATGACAGAGTTCCTCCTGCTGCCACCTGGTGCACCATCAATCAAGGCAGTGAGCTAGAGGAGCAGGGCAGTAAAGCTCTACAACTATAAATACGGTTTCTGCAGATCGACAGAGTTGTCATCCTCCTCAAAAATGTACCTGTAGGTTCTGTGCTCTCTATGAAAAATAAATTAACATAAACTTTTTTTTACAAAATGTAAAACTCTGCTTTAGACAATACACCCCTTTCCTCTGCTTCTTAACGAATTCCTCCAGCTCCTAATCTTCAAGGCTTGTTGTTTTTCAGCCATTGTTATTCACCAGGCCTTTAACATTCTGAACGCGGCCGAACATGCGATACTCCTCCTGATTCCAGAGATAAAGACAAAGTCTAATTCCAAGACTTGATTCCCAAGCCTTAATTATTTGCGAGCACTTCATTTAAGAGGAAACATCTGGGCAACGGTTGGATGAGTTAATTTCGCAGCACAATTGATTTCAACATCCTGAAGTACACAGCAAAAATTAAAACAGTGCACTCGACTACACACACTGACAGAGAGGCCCGGTAAATCTCTCTGTGCCAACAGCCTGAACAGTATCGCTTTCCTTCCTTCCTCTGAACTGTGTTGGTGGTCCAGATTAGTTTGATGAAAAAAACCAGGGTCCTTGAGGACCTCTCTTGGATGTCTTTGACGCTGTACTGCGGGTCCGCTTTCCAAACAAGGAGTAGTTTGCTCTCCAACTTTGCATTCTGAATGAGCTCCTGGACGGCGCTAATCTAGCATTAGCCCTTGTCGGTACAAGCATATGCTCCTCAATAATGGTCGTATTTTCTGCTGACTTGAGCACGTTCAGCAGCGGTGATCCCCCTCGGTGGGGAGAGAGGGGATCTCGGCAGGACTCTGGATTATATAGTAGCAGACAAAGTAAACTCTTAAACACTGGAATACGGCGCCACGAATACGGAAAACCGACTTCAAGGGAGGACGTTAACAGGCTTTAAATGGGGACGCTGCGCTGATCCTAACATCTCGTTTCTCCCCCAGAGTGGCCTTTAATCCCTGCGCGCGCACATGAATAATAACGATACACGGTGTCACGTGATATAACGATGGTGGTCCGAGCAGAACTTGAAGGGAAGCGATTTTATTTATTTTCTTTTTTTGGTTTGCTACAGCTTTTTTGAAAAATTTTTTGAGAATTGTTTACCAGTGCTGTTAAACTCCACTGATAATACAATCACTGGCTGCGGTTGTTTCATTAGCAGTAAAATCCTCTGTAAAGAACATTCTGATCACATATTTGAAACTTTACGCCAAAAGCACAGCAGTATTGTAATTACATTTCAATCACAAAGCAAGCCTAGGTGATTTTCAAGTTTCTGTTTATTTATTTCATTTTTATGTTGTATGTCTTTGCAAAATGTATGTTCAACTTAAAATGACACAGTAATGCAAGGAGAGAGCATAAAGGTTGACTTGAAAACATCAGTTTTCACATCTGTCAACCACATTAATTTTAAAAATCATTAAAGATTATTAATTTCTTAACAGCCCTCCATATTTCCTTTACATTGTCTTTTCCTTTTTGCGTGGTTTTTTCATCACCGCTGAGCAGCCCTAGAACTATTTTCAATGGTACAACTTTTCTATTCCTGAGAGAGAAAAATGTAAAAAAAATGCCAAAATTGGTACGGAAATCACAAAGATGAATAACTCAGTGTATGATTGAGAGAGAATAAGAGTCATTTTGTGAATTAAATGAACAGACCCCCCCCGATTAATGTAATTTCATGAATCCACACCTGTCTCGGATGGGAACCACAGACTGTATGAAAAATTGGACGCAGCACCCTGGTCTGAGAAATGAAGTCCATGTGGAAGTATCGTAAAACGGCATTCTATTTAATGGCCAGCAGATGACGACGGCGGTAGTTGCAGAAAGAAGTTCAATGCTATAGAAGCCTATTAGAAAATGACCCTACTTTCCCACCTGATTTTTCATTTAAATTATGATTTTTCACATTATTTTATGGTAGCTATAGCAAGTTTCAAGTCTCCTTCGATACATCATGATGTTCATTTTTGTAAATTATGGTCCCATATCGACTAGAATAAAAGATTAAGCCAGAATATGCTTTAGGGGCGTGGCTATCCTCTGGTCCTTGTCCGATACGGTCAGATCCAAAGCCACTGTCCTCCTCAGATCTTCAATACACGCTCTCGGCCAATAGGAATCACATCCGGTTTCAAAATGACAAAATGGCACAAATCAAATTGCCAAAATCGAGGCTTCCTTTATGGTATACTGAAACCAATGGGTGACGTCACGGTAGCTTCATCCATATTTTTAAACAGTCTATGATGGGAACCCTTATTCGCTCTCAATTAGAATGGCACAAGGTGACCCCTTTAAAAATACTGACATTCACTGAGACACAAATCCAAGGCTTTACAGAAGCACTTACATTGTTTGGATGGTTCCATCTTTTTGTATATACTGAAATCTTTCATTACAGTTGTTGCCAAACCCCACACAGCAAACGTCCCAGACGTTAACTGAACTCCAGTAGAGTTTATATGAGACCAACTGGTCTCAAATAAACACTACTGGAGTTCAGATAACACTGCGATTTTTGCTGTGCAACCATGACCAAATTATGCATGACTGACCTTAGCCCTAACTTTAATGCAACCCTAACTGTAAACCTAATTTTAACACAGCCCAAACTGTCACCGCAACTTAACTGAAGCAAGTCAAATGCAATCCTCGAGGACCACCCAAAATGTCCTCTCAACATCATTGATTTCTCAAGAGCTGGTTCTCTGAAGAATAGACCTACAAGTCCAAACGTGCAGGCGCACACACACACACACACACACACACACGGTACTACTCCACTTGCCCTGTTGGCTGTCCTAATCATGCAGAATTTTTGGCTGTTTTTATTTACATTCTGCTTTTCCCACGACTGCACTGTGCATCTAACCCTCATCTGGAGAGCTAATTACCTGCATTTAGGCAAAGATGCAAAGGAGCGTCTCAGCGTACGGATCAGACTCCCCTAACCCCATTCAGACACAGCACACCGACATTCCAGGGTATTTGTTACTTCAGACATTAACCAGGTCACAGTGTCACCTGTTCGCTCACGTGCTACAGGGTTCATCTACTACAGGGAGAAATATTGACGCTTGGACGAGTAACGTGACTGTATGAGGGGTCAGGATGAGATCAGGCTTTCAACACAAGTATTTTTTTAACCCAGTGACTTCTGTCTCCTTGCGGGTAAAAGTAGTTTACTGTAAAAACTCTAGGGCTTACATATGACTCATGACCTCGTGAGAAAACAGCATTGTGATCGAGAGCTATTTATAGCAGTTTCTGTGGAATTGCAAAGGGAAACAGAAGCCTAATAACCTGGATAGATGAGGTGCAGTAAATGTGAATAAAAATAGTCCCTTGCAGTGGATCCTGTGAAATAAATTACCCTGTTACTAACCCCTCACTCAATTTAATGTTCAGACTTATATTCACTCTTACGGAGGCCAGAGGTGTATAATCCAGGGTTCAGAAAGTAAAAATCCTACCATGTTCTCATTCCACCAATAAACTCCAGTCAGCAGATTTCAGTTGTTAGTTTTACCTCCCAGCTGAAGAATAGGGCCAACTGACAGGTCTTTTGTGGCTGGAACAATATTCTGGGATGGACTTTTACTTTCTGAACCTGGATTATACACCTCTGACGGAGTCAAACTAACTAACTAACTGAGAGTCTATTTGAGCCCAGATTGAGATCAAACAGACTCTGAAGGAGTTTATTCAACTCCTAACCTTTTTACTCTCAACCCGCATTACAGCTTACAATCAGGTTCTAGAAAATCCATTACTAATTAATCAAGGGCTTGATGGCCTCAGAACATCATTAACGCACATGCAGGTACCTAGAGATCCTTTTCGTAGAGAGGCTGTAGAGCGGACTGAAATGGACTATATTTACTCCGTAAGAGTCTATTTAACACTGAAAGTTTTACTGTGCTACTCTCGGGAACTTCACAAACACGCAATGTTTGAGCCGTGCTTCCGTTCCTACAGACGGCAGTAACTAAACCCCTCAAATCACACTTCATTCATTGAAAAATAAAACTCAGTCGCCTCAAAAAAACCTCAAGATTTTCTCTCTCAAGTCCAAAGGAGAATTCAGCACAAATCTGACCCCTGTCTATTATTTTTTAATGATCCGTGTTTTTCTCTCTTTTTTGATGTGATCTGGAGGTGAAGCCGTGGTAGATGTCCATTTCTAGAACTCTCTCTGGGTAGCTTAAAGCACTGTAAACTTTAACATGATAAAGACGGTTTACGTGATGCCTCATACCTCAGCGTGAGAGACAAGGCAGAAGGTATTATAGAGATGGTAATGAAGGGCTGCTGCATTAACAGAAACAGGGGTGGGGGGGTGGGGGTCACTACAAAGCATCTCGGCTTAGAAAATCAACCGGCTTAAACCCAGGGGTTTTAACGACAGAATGGACCAGCATTGTGAAACTCGGACTTTTGTGTCTTTTTTTTTTTTTTTTTACAATAACAGCCCCCAATCCCTTCACCCCCCCTCCAGTAGGTACCCCAATCGATTTCACAGACCGTTTGGGAAGGGGTAAGTGCGGATTTCAGCCTCATTGTCTTTTGCGCTGGTAAATTGCCCCCAGTTTGCTATTAATTTGGTTCTTGTTTAATTTTAAACGGGCAGCTAAGAGAGGGCCACGGCAGGGGTCCTAAAAACTGCCAAAAGGGGTGGAAAAATACAAAACACACAAGGCCGCCATTTCCTCCAGCGCCCACACGCCCGCCCACTTCAGTGTGACCATGAGAGGGTCAGCTCATGCGCCCAAACGCCCGCCCACTTCAGTGTGACCATGAGAGGGTCAGCTCATTGAGTTGTGCTTACTTTCTTTTCTGAAACTGATCATCAAAATCAAATCAAATGTATCAATAAAGCTCATTTAAACACAACTGCCGTTGACCAAAGTTTTGCACAAAGTCAGTAAACACACAACAACAGATAGTAATAGGACTAACAGTAGTAGATGCTATAAATAAATCGCCAGGTAAATCAGGTAAAGTCAATTCCTCAAGAAGCATTTACTCCTAAAGTGAAAATAGTTCATCTGGACCGATAGATGTCCTGAGAAACACAATTCCCTGCATCCAATCAGCTCAAGAGGACTTGTTTGTGTATTCCTGCCAGAATCGCTTAATCATCATCATCATCTATAATAATAATAATAGTAATAATAATTTAATTCTGTAAAAAAAGATACACAGGGACAAAAATCAATGTGTATGACATGTGGTGACTTTCTTTTATCATTAATATGAAAATTTTGACATTTTATTTAAAAAGTTACATACAGCGTTTTTTTCCATATGCATCCAGAGAGTGAGCCATGTTGTGTCCATCATGTCGAGGAAGATGTGTGAGAGCATGACCATTTCTGAGGATTTGAAGGATTATCAGTTACTTATAGTACATCTGAAGCACTTTTTCAGAGTGGAAGTCAAGTTGTCGCCCTGAAGGGCACAAAATGTTTCTTATCCAGTTGCAAACACGCCTCTTATTTTTGCTTATTTAGGGAAAGAGAAGTTGCACTTGCATATAGGCCAACAATTTATCACACTTTTGTGCTCAATATTTTTACATACAGAAATTAAATAATGAATTGATTACTATTTTTGAATATCCTATCCTAGTCCTGACGCTTGACGTTTGAAGATAATTTAACTTCTGCGATTAGTGCACATGACTGTAAATGGACGAGCTCTTCATGGAGACATCTTGAAGTTCTGTCCATAAAAACCTGGCTGTAATATTGAATCCATTTTACCGAGGCAATCAAGCCATAACCCAAACAATATAAGGCAGGGATAAGGGTGATTTAAACCATCCCACGCTTGGTTAAACTCTTACCCCCTGCATTATCTGACAATTACTGAGTGTGCCTTTGCATATATGTGTGAATTTGGGCATGGTCTGGTTAGCACATTGAGAAGGGGAGGGGGACAGTCTATGAAAGCAGGGGGGGTTGTATTATATGGGTATTACGGGTAGTTAAAAGGGGGCAGGGCAGAGTCCATATCCCTCTGTCGATTGGCTCTCACTAAGTGCTCATTATGCGTTCCATTGTCCCTTTGTCAGTTCAGGGGTATAAATGCGCCCCATCAAAGTCAGAATCAGCACTGTTTCCCCAGACTGGACATCATCGCAGTCACTTCAGTTCTTAAGCCAGAATCTTAGCGACATTTGCACAGAAATCGTGTGCCTTTTATGTGCTCCCTGGACGGGAGGGAGGACTATTTCACTCAAAGAACAGGGCAGTTTATTTTCAAAATATTTATGACCATTTTCACTGTAGCCACTCTGTAATATTTTTAAAGTGAATTAGCAGATATAAAGATAGCTGTAACTTCAAAAGGGCCATTTTTTATTGATCGAGTAATTTTTATCATTTTTTATCTAAAGTTTGTTTTCGGACATGGACTCAGAAGCAGGCTCCGCCTCCAGCCGTTCCTCCTCTCCAGACTTGGCGTCGGATGCTCAGGTGAGCGCTGGGCGGTACTTCTCCACGGACCGGGACTTCCAGCAGGGGTACAGCCCTGGGCAGAGCCCCGCCCAGCCCCGGGGCTGCAGCGGCAGGACTAAGAGCCGGCTGGAGCTCACCAAAGAGGACGTGCAGGACCTGCGGATGAAGGTGAACAGCCGCGAGAGGAAGAGGATGCACGACCTGAACCAGGCCATGGACGGCCTGCGGGAGGTGATGCCCTACGCCCAGGGGCCCTCCGTTCGCAAGCTCTCCAAGATCTCCACCCTAATGCTGGCCCGAAACTACATCCTCATGCTGTCCAGCTCGCTGGAGGAGATGAAGAAGCTGGTTGGGGAGGTGTACGGAGCGAACGGGACGCACCTCGCCGCCGGGAGTCGGAGTCAGGTCGCCCGCCACGCCACTTCGGTTTCAGTAGCGACCGCCCCTCCTCTGTCGCTGCACCCCCTAACCCAGTCCCTGCACTCTCTGGTGGGAGCGACGGCAGCTCCGGGCCCCCCCACTGCCCCGAGCTCTGCTCCCCCATCTCCCCCCTCCTCTGCTGGCTTCCTGCCCTTCCATTCCCCTCTGCAGGGCCTCCTGAAGGAGCCTCTACACCTGTCCGCTGCCTACAGGCACTACCATGGGCTGCCCTGCCCCTGCGCCCTGTGCCAGCCGCTCACAGCCTCCCTGCCCAGCCTCCACAGCCTCACCATGGGCAAGTGATCAGGCGAGGCCCAGGACTCGACTCCCCAGCACAGGCCGCAGAATGGAACTTTGAGACCAGAGCCAGCCGCTTTGGAATAATGAAAGGGGACTGATATTATATTATCCAATCAGAGAGAAGGACGAGGCTATCGTGACAATGTTCCTTACTAAATGTTTAAATATATTCCCAAGATAGTCATTTTATGCCATTGCGAGCTTTTTACAGCTGCAGTAGACATTCCTTTACATCAACTTTTCTCAAAGTGTACACAATCATCAGATAAAAATTGAGTTACGTTTTCTAATTTATTTTGAGCTGAACTGTTGATACAATTCTATTGCCTTGAAACAGTGAAGATAGCTGCTATCAATTTGTCTTGCTGGTTATACCGCAAATACAAAAAGAATAATAACAATGGTCTGAAAAAAGTGAAAACCAATGTTTATTTGTACATACCGTATTTGTTATCTAAAATAAAAATTATATTGTGTATTTAAAAATGACATTCAATTTTCTTTATCTCGCCTCTGTGTGCACGGCCAATATGCAGCCACTGTTACTGCGGTCTAAATATCACATCCATTCGTGATCAGGCTTCATTTGTGTGCAGTGGAGCACCAGTAGAAAATGACTGTTTCAGTCCACGGTAGTTTTTGGAATTAACATTTGTTTTTCTTCTGCCAGCTGAGAGGGAACCAGCATTGAGACTGCGATGTTGGAAATTGCTAGAAGTTTAGTATATAAGAGACCTAATCTCAGACTTTCTTTAAACTGGGAAGCTAATCAGGTAAAACTCAATGATAACCATCATCGGTAAATGGCAAACAATAGTTAATTAAAATTTGGTTGATAGTTATTTTACTGTGAAAAAACTAATAAAAATGTATGTTTACAAACGATTATAAATGCCAAAATTTTTGTTATTTAATCATTGCATTGTACAAATAAAATTTTATTGCTTTATAAAGTATAAATTACATCCTATTTGAAAAGGGATAAATAACAAAATATCAAGCATTATAGCAGTATGAATAATTAATAAACATTATTAACGATCATTTCATTGTCTGTCAACAGTAAATTACTGCAAACTAAAGTTTACTTCACTGTTATTTCACCGTTTACAGATGGTTATTATAAACTGCTAACATGTTGTCGGTGGGTGGGGAGAGGAGGGGGGTGAGTTGTAGTGAAATAAGAGGGCGGGGAAAGGGGGTGGCGGTCAGAATTACCCACCCAACGGTGCTGATAAACAGACCATCAATGATGAGTGACAATTGCACACTTCAGTCCATACAATGAAAGGTCTTTTTGTGTGTGTGTGTGTGTGTGTGTGCATGCGAATCGCCAAATCAATATAGGTGAGGTAAGCAGTATGCTGTCATTAGGATGTAGTAATGTGGGGGCTGCGCTGAAGAGACAGACCACCCCCCCAACGCCTGCTGGCCAGCTGTCGCAAACTTCAGTCCCGGGTGGCACAAACCTCAGCTGGTCTTCAGCGATGTCCACTCGCTCATTATACTTAACCCTTTAACTGCCAGCTCAACCTTTTGGAAGAGCGCATTTTGTGTCCCTGTATCTAATGGAACGATGCGTTGAACTAAACCTGATTGAACCATCTCTAACTCTCAGTTGAGGTGTGTTATGCTGAAAAAGAGTATAGGAGTAGAGTTTGGGAACCCTGAGGAGGTGTGTGGGATGGGGGTGGTGGTGCTATACTAAAGAGGCAGACCCTAGAACTGGGCGTTAGCAGTGGGAGGGGGCACGCTAAATAGACAGCCCCCAGACACGAGTGTCAGCCGCTAAGCAGCTTTAGCAGTCCCGCACCTCCATAATGCTCCGTAATGGGGGCAGCTCCACACAATGCCCTTCAAGTGTCTCAGTGTGACCCGCGCACTGGCGACCATCCATCACCCGCCGACACGACTTGTTTGGCGATTAAAACTGCACACGGGGGAGTGGGCGACTGCCACGCAGTCAGGGGGACCACGGCTCGCTTTGTTAAACGCTGCGAAGGGCCGCGACTCCATCGCATACCATCCATGACCCGCGATCTCAACCACGTGAGCTTCACGCTATAATCGCGTTGCCAATAAAACAGACGAAAAACAGCGCCTGCACTCGCTGGTGATCAATCACCACCGCATTAATAATCCACACCCTTATTAACGAAACTCAGTCTGGACAGGTTCATTCGGTCAGCACTCTTGTGTTCTGACTCTACTTTGAGTTACACACCCTGTGCTGAAAATGATATTTAGAGTAATTTAGATGCACAATACCGGTGAATTTTAAACACAGTTTATGTGATTATGACTCTCTGTTTGCTCTATCAGTCACAACCTTGGTAGATGTACCTTGTTCTCTCTCTCAACTCTACAGAATCAATTTCTCAAAAATTTCTCAAAAAAAAGCACAACACTATTAATTTTGGCTGCCTGGTGTACCATTATATGAAGTGAACAATGAAAAACTGTTGAACAATCACAGAGTGCAATATACCTACATCTATTCAATGTAGAATACTGAAACAATAAACATATCAATGTCTCATGATCTCACGATATGACACAGCTGATATTAATAAGTACAGTACATACTTAATTCCTTAACAAGAGCTGTTACCTCATGGCTCAAAGTCACGTGCTTTCTTGGAGCCGTGCTTAAAGCGGAGTTGAGTTATGCCTCGCCTTACCATACTTTCAGTGTGTGAAACCTTGAGGCAGTATAGCCAAATAATTCTTACACACATTATTAAAAATCAGACAACTTTACATTCCGACGAACGTATTTTACTTTCTGTCTTCCCTCTTGAGAAACAAAAAGGTGCTGTATGTAGGGTTCAGGGGTCTGTATTTAAGAACAATACAATGAGGGAAAAGACTGTTCAATGTACAAAATGAAACAGGATTCATCCAGAAACACAATCACTTTTCTCTCGTCAGTAAGACGGTTGGGGTACGGTTGGGTTGGGTTGGGAGACACATGTTAACACCATCATGTCGGAGCAGCTGGAGAGAGGTTGGAGGGTTACTTAACTGGAGAGGCACTGCTGTTCCCTTTTACACACACACACACACACACACATAAATACACACATGATCATTCATGCACCACACACACATGCTCATGCACGCACACTCACAAATATTCATACACATATATACATGCACCCGCTCACACGCATCAGTACACACACAAACCACACATGCTCATATATATGTACACATAAACTCATAAAAACACACATGGTCATGAATTCATTCATGCATATAAACATACACATGCATGTACACTCACAGTCGCACACATAAATACACACGCAAACACTCACACACGCACACACACGCAAACACTCACACACACACTCTTATACACACCCAGACACACACACACACACACACACACATACACACACAGACACACACACGCACACACACACACACTCTTTTGTACACACACACAGACACTCGCATACACTGTTATACACAAACATGCACTCAGGCACAGACGCATGCACACACACATGCGAGCGCAGACACACGCACACACTCTCAATTACACACACTCTCACTCACACACATTCCCCGGCTCGTTTCATGAGAAATCCGCGCAGGTCTGAACAATAGCGGTGGAGGCCAGCCGTCTCTCTCCCGTCCCAAACACGCCACAGCCCCTTCAGCATCCATTTCATCAAGGGCAACAGCCCCCACTGAGCCCCGGGCCTCACACCCCCACCCGACAAAGGCACTCGGCTCTAATTTATGGGGGCGTAAGGGGACCCCCGTCTGCAGACGGGATGGGGACCGTCAGCTGGGGCTCCGGGGCTCAGCTGTGGGACACCCCACACTGGTGGGCTCTGGTGTCACCTGGCCGGCTCCCTCTGCCCCTCGCCGAACACAGGTGGGGGCAGGAGGGATTAGTGTGGGGGCGGGCCCAGGCTTTGTGGGGTAATTAGGGGATGTTGACTCCTGCAAAACTGGGGTTTCCTCACCCACAACAGATGGTGCAGACCCAGGAGAAGGGCCGAGTGTGTGTGTGTGTGTGTGTATGTGTGTATGTGTGCATGTGTATGTGTGTAATTGAGAGTGTGTGCGTGCGTACGTTTGTGCATTTATGCATATGTGTGTGTGTGCGCTACATGTATGTGTGCATGTGTGTGTGTGTGTGTGTAATTGAGATTGTGTGCGTGCATGCGTGTGTGCATTTATGCATGTGTGTGTGTGTGTGTGTGTGTGTGTATAATTGAGAGTGTGTGTGTGTGCACGTACGTTTGTGCATTTATGCATATGTTTTGTGTGTGTAATTGAGAATATGTGCTTGCGTGCGTGTGTGCATTTATGCATGTATGTGTGTGTGTGTGTGTGTGTGTAACTGAGAGTTTGTATGTGCCTGTGTGTGCGTGCATGCGTGTATGCATGTGTCTGTGCGTGAGTGTTTGTATGTGTGTGTGTTAGTTTTTGTGTGCAGTTGTGCATGACAATTGCACGGCCGTGTATGCATCTGCTTGTGTGCGAATGATTAAACGAATCACTGCAAATGAATCCTGGCCTTGAATTAATACCAGTACAATTGCTTTAATCTTATAATGAATAAACAATGAATCTATTTCCTCTAAAGTAGAAAAGACTGTCATATCTTAAGTTAGAGTCTTGTATTAGTGACCTCATGTGTGAAATAAAGTGTCTTAATTCTGGGTAGAAGAAATGACCGGCACCCACACCTGCCCTCTCCCGGTAACATTACTCACCGCCTGTAATCACTGAGATGCAGAGGGCCTTTCTTTCCCCAAACCTCTTGAGCTGAAATGTAGAGTCGTGTGCTTTCAGATCTGGGGATTAAAGCACTGAACTGAAGTGCCCACAGAACCCGGCTGAGATCACTACAGGGAAGAGTGTGCATTTCACTCCAGACTGAATACGGGGAATGGGACGCACTACAGACAAAGCAAGATCAAGGGATTTCGGGACTCATATCCACCCAAACACACACACACACACACTCACACACACACACACAAGCACATACATTTGAGCACACACATATATATGCACATACACACACATACACGCATGTACACACACACACACATTTGCGCAGCACACAAGCACACAGATGAGTACGCATACACACATCCATATGATTGTTGCACACACATGTACACAAACACACAAACATACATACATGCATGCACACAGACACACATGCGTACACATATACATCTGCACAGCACACGTACACACAGATAAACACACACATCCGTAAGACACACACACACACCCGCACACATGCACACACTAGTCTTAACAAGAATTTTTATCTCATAAAGAATTAACATCTTATTTATTTCTTCTCAAGTGGAAAAAATGACCTAATTTTACAGTAAGTTACTTTTTTTGAATTTCAAGTGAAACTTTCCAACCCCTTTATGAAATCTCGAAATTACTCTCACTGTTAACCCTCTCTGACAATCTCTGCGTGTTATTTAGCAACACAATTAAAGAGCCTAGTGCTAAAAGTACTTAAATCACACTTTTACCCCCTTTGAGTTAAGGACAGGAAAATGTTTTTGACAGTAACCAAAGTCAATTTTCTTAAATTTTTTTCAAATTGGATGTTTTGTGACCACAGTATTTTAGCACTTGGGTCTTCAACTAGCAGTTTCAATGGATCTATTGTATATTCAAACCGTATTTTCAAAAATAAACATTTTATGACCTAAGAACTTTTAGCACTCGGGTCTTAAATTACAGTAAAAAAAAAACCCTGCTGATTAAGACCGATTTCTTATTCATTGATTATATTTATTTGCAACCATGGCAAGATCTTGGATGAGACCCAACGCAGCATTTCCACATTCATGCTCCGCCTACCCAGAGTCCCTGGTGTGGATCCCGGTCTCATGGCCCCTGAACTGAAGTGCAGCAGGATCTGTGCGGTACCCAGTCAGGACAGATGGATATTTAGACGGCAGGAAATGCGAATCAATAGATAAGGGCATGTAGCCCGGGGATTTGCATGGCAAAATGGGCTGAGTTAATTAGCAAACCGAAGGCCCCAATTAGTGGGATTTGGGGAATGGACTGGACAGACATATTGCACAACATATGCACACAATATGTCACTTCTGGAAGCTGGGAAAGTCCAATTAGGAGATTGGACTTTTCCAGAAGGTTATTGTGTGACCTTTTTTTGGGAGGGAGGGAGAGGTCATCTCAGTTCTTTTATTTTCCGATGCTAATCAGGGTGTCGCAGCTGCAGTGGACAAAACGTACACACACACACACACACACACACACGCGCGCGCGCGCGCACACACACATACACACACACACACCCCACGCAGATGTGTGTGTGCGCGTGCACATAAATACACGCACATGCACGCACACTCACACACACATGCACGCACACTCACACACACACATACACACACACACGCCCCACGCAGATGTGTGTGTGCGTGTGCACATAAATACACGCACACGCACGCACACTCACACACACACACACACACACACACACACTCATGCACTAGATTGATGATGTAACAGTCTTATCTGATGTGATTTTGTCAATAGATAGATAAATAGATAGGTACCTGAATCTTGTGATCTAGGCAGAATTTCAGCTGACTGAATCAGTGGATTTCTCAGTATTCTTCTTATTTTACAAATACATTTACTTCATTTGTGTCATTTTTTTATCTTCTATCACAGGACATTTTGCTCACTGCCTATTTTGTCCAATGTATAAAATCAGTGGGAAAAAACGTGTTTCTTTTCACATTTCAGGTCTGAAGTGATTGTGTTACTGTTCTTCCACAGCTGGGCTCTGTACACAAGTAATTCTGTACCCTGCAATACTGAAACAGCACAAGTGCACTGATGCCTAAAGATGTTCATAATATTGTTTTTTTTTTTTTTTTAGTGCTGTGTGTATATTGCATCAATAATTTGTCTTAATTTAGTGGCTTTTGTTTAGGATTTGGAGGCAAATTGTTATTTTGGGAAGACGCAACGTGGCTTTCTAATTTGTACAGCAAATCATGAAGCTGAGAAAAAAAAAAAAATTCATTTAGAATTGTGCTGAGCCTTAGTTTCAGAAAATGTGCCCAAACATTCAAGGAAAAAAAAGTGGTAAAATGTATTAAATGTAATATTATTATTATTTTATTTATTTTATTTATTTTTTTATTATCATTATTAGTATTATTATTACTATATACCTTCTATTTTTTAAGATTATGTTTTAGGGTTTTCCCATTATTTGACAGTACTCAGTGGAGAGAGACAGGAAAGGTGGGATATGAATGGGGTTGACATGCGGAAAACAGGCCCGAGCCACCGGGGCGCCCCGATACATCTTTTATTATGAGTTATTTATTCACATCTTTTGTAGAATCTGTGGAAAATCAAACAACTCTAAATATTAATCAATACTGTGGCACCCAAGGCCTCATCCTAACACTCGCGTTTGCACCTGTGTGCCCCTCATGTTTGCCTGCTTGCATAGGTGTACAAGACTGCAGGGCGTCCCATTTCTCAAAATATCCCTCTCCAGGGGTGCTCACAAGTGCCTCCAATGCTCCGCTGATGCCCCCTTCGAGCAAAACCTCATCAAGCTGCACTTTACTGAACGCTGTTGCTCATGAATCCAATGTTATTGTGACTTTTTACAAGACTCTAGCGATCACGTGAGAGTGATGTAAGTATCAGAGTCGATGGAGTGGCGTAGAGAAGTCTGTCCCAGTTCTGCTCTGAAAATTGTGATTTGACCGTATAGAAGTCTGTGCTGTCTTGTACATCACATGAGTGCGCACTTTGAGAAGGACGAAAAACCTAAAGAGGGTTTCAGGACAAAGCCCCAATAGCAGTACTGATTATGTGCTCAGTAGACCTCTACTCCATTTATTTGATAAGTTACTTAAAACAGCACAACCTCAACCAACTTTCATTTCTAAATGTTTGTATTAGACCACTGAGAAGCTATGATTTGAATGAACTTTATGCCCTTCCCAAGTGTCAAAATATGGTTGGCCAAAGGGGAAAATGGTCTCCTGGCCCCAGTCTGAGATCTTTGTCCTTCAGCGACTGTTCTTCAACCCAGGTGAACTCAGCTTTTATATTCTATGCGTAATAATGTTCTGATCACCAATTAAAAAAAAAGTTTTACCCAGTGATGAGTAAGAGTATAAATTGATCATTGAGGTTTAGCATTTTGGATGTTATTTTTTTCCCACAAAAAAAAAAGTAAAAAATTAAAATAAATAGATTCTTTGATGGAAACTACATTTAATTAGGAAAATGGTGTAAAGTGCTTTGAAAAAAGATGAAACAGGGCAGAATTTGTGTTAAAAGGAGTTAAATGAGCTGATATTGTATTTTAGAAAAACGTGTCAATATTGAAACACTGGAGTAAAAGAGCTTATCAGCGTGCTTCCTCGTGCCAGTTTAAGAGAGAGAAAAGCTGTCATAACCTTGGACTTGTTGATTTGATGTCCATGACTTCCTGTTGGAAAATGAATTCCTCGCCTTAAGTAATCAGCCCACAGAGCTAAAGAAAACACGAGAGTGGACAACGTCATTGGCTGAATCAACCAGAAAACATGAGACACGTCCGCCATCTTGTGTAAGGAATCAGCAGGGGAATTGTGTAAGGAATCAGCAGGGGAATTGCACAATCAAACACTGTACATGTGGTTTTGCGACAACATGTAAAATGAAATGAAAAACACTACATGTCTTTCACAATGAAAATATCATGTATGACAAGTGATTGATTTGTTAATTACAGAATCGTCAGTATCAAATTCACTTTAGGGTCAATTGTTCTCATATGCTCTTATACAAACTTCGCCTAGGTTAATATGCTCTTAGAATCTTACTTCATGTAATATCATCAACATAATCTCTGTATTCCACCTCTAAACTACCCTAATCGAAGGTTTCTCACTGTTCCATACGTGAAGCAGTCCTTCGGTAACATGGCGGACGCGAATCTCGCCAAAACTGGTCTCATGTCCATTCTGGTGTTTTCTTCAGCTCTGTGAGTCAGCCAGAAAAAGGGCCATTTTTGACAGAATCTGAGAGCTAGAAGTGAATAATCGCACTGTTTGACCTTCTTTGTGCTCCGTAGATAAATGACGCTTGAACTATATATGCTACAAAAATAAAATTGCATCTGTAATAATTGTTTACCCATTATTTTTCTATATCAATTATAAAAACATGAGAAGAGATTTTTAAAAACTCTGTTTTTATTTAACGGTTAGCTAAATCTATCGGGTCAGAGTTCAGTAAATATTGATGATGTCATGCGCTGAAGATGGCTGAAGGGTGAGTGTTATGTCGCCAGAATCTTTATTGTTTATTTTCTTTCACACTTCGGTCGTAAGTCTAAAACTGAAACGCGGGGTTACCGTACAGAAGTTATAGGCTCAGTGCAGATTCCCTTGTCCAAATGATAATGTCACGGATGCGCTTAAATTAATGTCGCTGGCTTTATGCGTCAGGATACTGAGGAAGTCCGTCTGGGTTTGTTTACAAAAAGATTTTTAATCAGTGACACAAAAACTAGAAAAAAATGATTCTCAAACGTCATCATGGTATTTTCACGGTGTTGCCTTCTTTATTTTGATGAATGGGCTGCGATGCAGCATTCTTGACGGACGAGTGTCACTTTTATTGTGCTACCAAAAGTAAAACGCTAACATTAGCTAGCAGTGACTAAGGCTGCCTTCACACTGGACGCGAGACGAATATTTCGCACGACGGATTACATTCAAAGTCAATTCAGAGACGCGAATACACGCGTTCATCGCGTCTTTACATTCAAAGTCAATGCAATCTGTCGTGCGAAAAATGCCTTTCGCGTCCAGTGTGAAAGCGGCTTAAGGCTTTGGATAGACAGCCACGTTAATGGCAACTATCTCGCCTTATCGTCTGTCTCCATATGGATCAGTTCACGCCAGTTTACCGGGTTGATTTTTGTTATCGTGACAAATGGGTTGCTCGTACCTGGTACTGAACACGCTTGTTTCGATATGGAGTGATTACGTTGACAGTGGCCCCGGGTTCCCATTTGGAACAAGAGCACTCGGCACCTCCGCCCAGGGCCCTAACCAGGATTACTTAGGACCACAATGGAAATAAGTTCTTGCACTTTTTTGCTATCCTGATTTGAAATGTATATACTTGTCTGTACTTTAACATTTTTTATCGAATAAATCGAATCAATTGGTCCTGGTGCCATTTCTGACATTCTCTGCTGGACTCGGGAGAGCCCATACCTCCGTCAGCATGGCAGGATTCGAACTTTGGCCTATATCTCAGCTGTATTTTGGCCTAGATATGCCTAAATTTCATCACTTGTTCCTCAATTGCTACTTAAACATCCAAAAACATGCAATGTTTGTTAAAATCTATGCAACCGTTTTTTGAGGTATGTTGCTAGCAGACAGACAAACCAACCAACGCCGGTACACACACCTCCTTGGCGGAGGTGAACGAACGAAGGCTGAAATGCGCCCTAATTACCTTGACTCTTGTGTAACCAGGGAAGGAGGTTGGTGGGGTGGTTGGCTACAGCAGAGCTACCAGGCCGTTAAAGACAAGGTAAGTTGGGCACTTGTGAATGTACTTACTGCTGGTAACATGGCGTGGAAAACATATTTTATGGGAAATGACACTGTCCGTGTCAAGTGTCGCATGCCGTTACTGTTATTATCACAGTCAGTTGCCCTGCGTGTTGTGCCGCTGACGCACCACGAATTCCCTCCCTCAGTCTGCAGAAGCCTACGAGTTTATTAAGCGCGATCTGACGGAGTTCAGCACCGTCGTGCAGCATGACACTGCCTGCTCGATCGTGGCGACGGCCAGCGCTGTCCGGAGCAAACTGGCGGTGAGTGACGCCACCACCGCAACAGAGCAGAGAAGTATGGTGTTTGTTAAGTAACGGAGAGAGTGCAAATTAAAGGTCAAGTGAATGGATTTTTGCATGCTGGCGTAAGGAGACCTTTACGACTGTAATTCTGTCATTTCGAACCGACTGTATAATCAATGATAAGCAGACTTGCGTTAATTTGCCAGCATTGCTATAAAACAATTCATTGGCGTTCAAAACAAATGCCAGTTTTTGTGTATTTGTAAATAATCAGAAGGTGTTCAAATAATTTAAGCAGATCGGGAAAGTGCCCAGCCAAGGATGATTCTCCCAGTCGGGAGAGCAAATGATGATAATAATAATAATAATAATAATAATAATAATAATAATTGATTTTATTTATAGGGCGCTTTTCACCTGAAAACAAGTCTCAAAGCGCTTAATAAGATGGCTCCTTGGCATTTCGGAAAACCTGCGAATATCACTTGCATGAGAGCAGATGCTAGAGCACGTGTACCCTTGCTAGGTTAAATTGGGCTGGAGGATTTTGTTGCCTGTGTATGTTAAGCAGCAGGAAATGCAGTTTGAATTAGAACAGAAGAGAAATAAGATGATGTCTGGCTTGAGTGCACAGGATCTGAAGATCATCTGGCTTCTCTGTCTCATACTTTGATTAGAGACATTGGTGACGTGCAGAATTTTGTCAGAAAGAGCCACACCTGTCTGCCCTGATTACGTGAGCCCTCTTCTCATGTGCAGGTGGAAGGCTCCACCACAGAGACCACAGAGAAGGTGAAGAAGAGCCTGTCCAATCTCTTGGGGGTGATCACGGACACCTTGGCTCCGCCCCCGGACAAAACCATAGACTGTGATGTCATCACGCTCATGGCGACGCCTGCGGGCACCACAGAGGTGTACGACAGCACCAAGGTCAGGCGTGCTGGTGAACCTCGTCGTATAAAGTGGATAACACTTTCACACTCAGAAATATCTTGAATCTCTTGTGGCTGAAGTGGCAAGCCTTTCTTTTTCTTTTTGGGGCAGTTGAAACATTTAATTGCGCCAAACATCTGAGGTTTTTGTTGGACACAGAAATGTGTTTTTGGGCTTCTCTGCAGTGTAGCCCGTGGAGCGCTGCATGCTGGTTATGAGTTGCGATGTCGGGTGTTTACTTCTCTATCTAATAAGGCTGGAAAAAGCCATACAGCTTTGAAATATCAAAATATAAAAACAAAAAAGTGCATCTTCCCTCACCACCTTTTGCTTGCTTGGCAAAGGTAGCTAATGCTAGATTTTCAGAGGATTCTATTTATGTTTTTGTTAAAAGTGGTTGCTTGTTTTGGATTGAAGACCATCTACGGATAGTCAACAATGTTGTCTCACACAGAACTAATGAGCGACGCACCAAGTACGTCAAGAGGCTTTTTGGATTTTAGGCTCTTTGTCACAATGCGACCAATGTATTCTGTTGTCCATTTTTGAATGCTTGGTTTAATTATTGCACCTGACCACTCCAGTGTAAGATAAACAGGCACAACGAGGAGATATTCCAGAACGCAGTTGCATTGAATCAAATTTACTTCGAACAAGCCAGGTTGGAAAGGAGCCGGCGATCGCTTCTCTGCGTCTTGTGAAAAAGTGAAGGATTGCTGATTTATCCGCAGCGGATTGTGTGCTGCGTGTCATGAGTGAAACATTAACACTGCTTCTCTGTTCGACAGGCTCGTCTCTACAGCTTACAGGCAGACCCCGCCACGTACTGCAACGAGCCCGACGGTACGTGCTGCTCCAACCATTTTCTCAACACTTCTGCCTGTGCAAAAACCAGAAAAAAAGCTATAAAACACAGTGCAATACAATTTTTGTCCCAAAAGGGAAAGTTTATTTGCTGACCCAATGTTGATGGACAACTATTACAGTGACTAACAATACAGTAACTATTGTTTGAAGTCTCAGTAAGTGTGCAGCGGTATAACAGCTGGTGCCATAATGGTCCAGAGAAGCTACTCCTGAAAAAAGGGACTTATATTTGGATTGATGAAGCAGGGGCCAATACCCTCCTGAAGTTACGCGGGGCTGAGGGCCTTGCTGAAGGGCCCAACAGCAGCAGTGATCTTATTGTGGGTGCACTGGGGCGTGATCCACCATAGCTCTTAGCTAGAGTGGAACAGTTCGGCCGCAAAGCTCTTAGCCGCCCCGAAAAGCTCTAAAACCTGTGGGACCAGCTTTACCTGTACCCCAGCCCAGGAGGCGAGTCGGCCATTTTGCACCAAGAGCTGAGATAATCCTCTGTCGAACCTCCGGGGGTTCAAACTGTCACTTTCAGTCTGCTTTTAGCACTTTCTTAGTCCTCCGTCTGTGTATTTGGTGCTCGGTACGCAGTCTGCTGAAATTCCATGTTGTATTTTCATCTTGTAGGAATGTAAGGGAGAGCTGAAACCTCATAACGCGCGCCTGCCATTTCACATCAGCCACGTCCGCTCCCCTCCAGTCCGCCGAAACACTACTTTCATTCACAAGTGGAACTTTATTCCGGTCTTTATTCTTTTTCACTGTGTCTTTAAGGTTAAAATCGTTACCTACACTTAGTGACCACTTCATTAGGTTCACTTGTACACCAGCTCCTGATTGCAAATATCTGATCAATGCAGTTAAACAGAGCCAAATCTTCAAAGAGCATGTGGGCATGGTCAAGGAGGTTAGTTGTTTGTCAGACAAAACATCACAATGGGGGGAAAAAAAAAGTTGATGTCAGTGGCTTTGAGCGGAAAATGATTGCTGGAAATGGGAGGGATGGTTTTGAGTGTCTCAGAAATTGCTGATCTCCTGGGTATATCTCACACGGCATTCTGCAGAGTTTAAAAGACTGTTGCCAAAAAAAAAAGATCCAGCGAGCAGCAGTTCTGTAGGAGAAAATGCCTTGTTAATCGGGGCGATCACAGGAGAATAGACTGATTGTTAGATGCTGACACTAGGGCAACAGTAACTCAACCTCGCTTTATGACACTGCTGTGCTGAAGAGCGTTTCTGAATACACAACTTGCCAACACATCCTACCTTGCGGTGGATGGGCTACACGGACCCATCCTGCCTCGTATTAACAGTTCAGGCTGGTGGTGGTGCAGTGATGAGGGGAATATTTTCTTGGTGCACATTTGGCCCCTTAATACCAATCAGGGGCGTAGCAGTTGGTTCACGATTGGCAGGAAGAGAACGACTGAAAAGGTCGCGTCCGAGAGCATCAGTTTTATCCCCCTGGCGTATAATTTGGTGGGGCTATAGCCATCAGCATGTCTGTTCGTCCGTCTGTAATCATTTCGTTTCCGGAGCAGAACTCGAGTATCATTCAGTATTTTTTGACGAAGTCGCTGTGCGTCTTAATCAGGTCCTAGTCGATGAATTTGTGCTGCAACAAATTTAGGCTGCTCTGTGGGCAAAGGCAAGTCCAGCACATCAATAGAAAGGTGTATCTAATAAAGTGGCCAGTGGTCTGTCATGTTTGCTTTTCTGAAATGCAGCTTTATGACTTCAGCAGTTCAGATTATAAAATGGTGAACATGAGGTGAAAGCAGATGCTGTTTGTGCGCTTTATTATTGATATTGTGAGGCATGCTGTGTGTTAGTGAGCGTTTGATTATGTCTGTGTTTGACTCTGCTGTGTGTTAGTGAGCGTTTGATTATGTCTGTGTTTGACTCTGCTGTGTGTCGGTGAGTGTTTGAGTATGTCTGTGTTTGACTGTGTTATATGTACGCAAGCATTTTCACATGCCTGTGTTTTCAGGTCCTCCTGAGCTGTTTGAGGACTGGTTGCGAGGCTTCTCTCTGGACGAGAAGAAAGGGGAGATCTCTGAACTTTTGGTCAACAGTCCCTCCATTCGGTCCCTCTACACAAAAATGGTACGGTCCACAGGCACATGTTTTACCCTTGGCCACGCCCATAACTTTGATTTAGTGGGCTGGTGGGGGTGGAGGGGTGTTGTTGATGGTATCTACTGGTGCATTATGGCCTCTTGTCCTTTTGAACTGTGAAGTGGACTATTGGTGAGAAATTCTTGAGAAAGATGGTCCCAACCTGCCTCAGCCGGACAGATAGAGCTAGACAGATGGACACAGCCAGCCAGATGGACACAATTAGACAAATACTCATGCTGACACTGAGAGATCAACTTTTTATTTTATTATTTCCAAAAAAGGAAAGAAAATTCAGAAAACCTGTAATTAGGGGGAGGGAAAGTCAGGATCTTTCAGAGCCTCTGAAGAGAGGCTTTTAAAAAAAAAAAAAATATATATAGGAGGCTGTCTTTAATTCTGAGTTTCCGCCAGAACTTCGTAGCCCTTGATTTCTCTCCTGCCCCAGGTCCCTGCGGCTGTGGCCCATTCAGAGTTCTGGCAGCGATATTTCTACAGAGTCCATCAACTCGACCAGGTAATCACCGTTTAACAACACAGAGTGTTTGAAGAAATGATCAGTCATAGGTGCACTACTCAAGCGGTGAGACCACCTCTCTCCCATAGACTGTATAAAAAGATGGAGGCAGGGCCCGGGTCTGAAAAGCGAGGCCAATGCGGAAATCTCTTAAAATTGCATTCCATTTAATGGCCAGCAGATGGCGGCATCGCTATTTGCAGAAAGAATCTCAATGCCACAGAAGTTTATGTGAAAATGACCCTGCTTTCCCACCTGATTTATTATTTCAATAATGATTTTCAACATAATTGCGATAGACACCAAAAAATATTCAAGTCTATTTTGATATATCATGATGTTCTTTTTAGTAAATTATGGTCCCAAATTGACTAGACGAAAGGATAAAGCTAAAATATGCTTTAGGGGCCTGGCTATCCTCTGGTCCTTGTGAGATACGGTCAGATCCACCCGAAGATCCACCCCTCACTCCTCCCTAAATCTTCAATTCATGCTCTCGTCCAATAGGAATTACATCCAGTTTCAAAATGACAAAATGGCGCTGTTAAAATTGCCAAAATCGAGGTTTCGAAAATGGAATGCTGAATCCAATGGGTGATGTCATGGTTGCTTCATCTATCTTATTAATTTATACAGTCTTTGCCTCTCCACCCCAGTGCTCTCACAAATGTTTCATGCTGCCATCTGGTGGACAAAAAGTGCAAGTACGTTGGCAGGTGGACCAATTGGATTTTTTATCGGAGCAGTGGCCAGCATTGTCAAGGCTGTCCTTTCACTGGGTTAGGTTTGGTGGAATAAGGAAGTAGTATATTTTAGTGGACAGGAAGGAGCAGGTGGTTGGTGTTGCAAGACAAGGCTCTTTGTTGCACAATCTGCAGTCGAGTGAATAGAGCGTTTCAAAGTCCAGCATTTGTAGAGAATGATGTCATGGTTTCTGGCTGGTTATCTTTTCACCTCGTATTTTAAAGCAGGATATGGGATCAGGGGCTGCTCTCAAAGTCTAATAAAGAATGAGCTCAGAGTGGAAACTATATGGAGTTGATGTTCATTTTGAAATTGGTGTTTTTTTTTTGTTTTTTTTTTTAAGATTACTGTCGGACTCGGCATCAAAGAGGGCCTGGATTGGATGCTTTGTGGTTCATTCTGTGTTCAGGCTCTGCTCCAGTGTGTGGATGAGCCCCATGGTCTGGTATCTGTTAAGGCTCTGTTCCAGTGTGGGATGGACCTCATGGTCTGGTATCTGTTAAGGCTCTGTTCCAGTGTGTGGATGGGCCCCATGGTCTGGTATCTGTTAAGGCTCTGTTCCAGTGTGTGGATGGGCCTCATGGTCTGGTATCTGTTAAGGCCCTGTTCCAGTGTGTGGATGGGCCCCATGGTCTGGTATCTGTTAAGGCTCTGTTCCAGTGTGTGGATGGGCCTCATGGTCTGGTATCTGTTAAGGCTCTGTTCCAGTGTGTGAATGGGCCCCATGGTCTGGTATCTGTTAAGGCTCTGGTCCAGTGTGTGGATGGGCCCCATGGTCTGGTATCTGTTAAGGCTCTGTTCCGGTGTGTGGATGGGCCTCATGGTCTGGTATCTGTTAAGGCTCTGGTCCAGTGTGTGGATGGGCCCCATGGTCTGGCATCTGTTAAGGCTCTGTTCCAGTGTGTAGATGGGCCCCATGGTCTGGCATCTGTTAAGACTCTGTTCCAGTGTGTGGATGGGCCCCATGGTCTGGTATCTGTTAAGACTCTGTTCCAGTGTGTGGATTGGGCCCCATGGTCTAGTATCTGTTAAGGCTCTGTTCCAGTGTGTGGATGGGCCCCATGGTCTGGTATCTGTGAAGACTCTGTTCCAGTGTGTAGATGGGCCCCATGGTCTGGTATCTGTTAAGACTGTTCCAGTGTGTGGATGGGCCCCAGGGTCTGGTGTTATGGCCCCAATTTGTTATTACATTACAACACAACAGCAACAGCAAGGGATGACAGACACAGTTTTTAAAACTCAAACACATTTAATTAACAAAGACTAAACAACTATTTACAACTTAGACCAAGATTGAATATATATAAAAAAAGAAATATTTACAGTCCCTTGTTTTGGTGGGGTGGCTTGGTGATGTCCTGGGTGAGGAAAAATGCTCAAATACAGGCCAAAAATCCACAAAAGAAACTTCACCGGTCCTGAACAGAAATGACAGGTCTGGTCACATGTATCCTTCTTCTTGCAATTTCTCCTACTACTTTACTGTCTCAATTCTTTTCCTTATATACTCTTTTGCAGACCCCACCCACATTTAGACCTCTTTTTTTTATTTTTGGGGACTTGCCCCAGACATGTCCAGGACATGTCTAACTAGAACGGGCACTCGGTAGAGCGCATACCTTCGCCGACGCCACTGAATCCCTCGCTACTGGCGTTGGTTTCATGCCGATCGGATAAAAATTGACCGAGATATGGCCGAAAGTCGGTTTTGACCTTTTCGTGGCCTTGACCTTGACCTTTGACCCGATCACTCCCAAAATCTAATCGATTGATCCTCAGGTCATGCCAAATCAACCCACCAAATTTGATGAAATTCCGTTTGGTACTTTTTGAGTTATTCGATACACATACACACAGACAGACGCACAAACAAATAAATACACGGGGATCAAAACATTACCTTCGTCAGCGAAGTCGCTGGCGAAGGTAAACATAACTCCAGTCTGAGCTGAATAAAAAAAAGGTAAATACTTCTATCTAGTGACCTATATTCACATTACACCTCCATTCCAAAAGGGAAAAATTTTGACTCATAAAGGCAAAATTTTTCTTTTCAATCCAAAATGGTTAAGTGAACACTTATGATATACATATCATACAATATTCAAACACATGATATATATATACACATTCAAACACGGGATAAGAAATCAGCAATTACATTGTCTGTACCCTTCACATGCTTAATTTCCAAGTCAAACTCCTGTAAAATCAAACTCCAATTCAACAATCTCCGATTCTTGTTTTTCATCTTACTCAAAAACATTAACGGATTGTGGTCAGTGTACACAATCATTGGCTTTTGTCCTGTACAAACATAAACTTCAAAGTGTTGTAAAGAAAGGACCAGAGCCAACAGCTCCTTCTCTATTGTGGAATAGTTCCTTTGGTGGCGATTGAACTTCCTGGAGAAGTATGCCACGGGATGCTCAATGTCATCAGAGTCACTTCTCTGTAGGAGCACAGATCTACAAGCTTGGTCGCTAGCATCGACCGCGATGGAGAACGGTTTGTTGAAGTCAGGAGATTTGAGCACGGGGAAGTGACACAGCAGAGACTTCAGGCGATCGAAGGCTCTCTGGCATGCATCATCCCAGGTGAACTTTACGCCTTTCTTCAGTTGGTTAGTTAGACTGAGAGTAATCTCAGCAAAGTTCTTGCAGAACTTGCGGTAGTACCCGATCATTCCAAGGAAGCGGCGCAAAGCTTTTTTGTTGTCAGGAACTGGAAAGTCCATGATGGCTTGGACTTTAGCATTTATGGGTGCCACCTTACCCTGGCCTATGACGTAGCCAAGATAGGTGACAGTAGCACAACCAAAGTCACTCTTGCTCAGGTTAACAGTCAGGTTAGCCTGGGTCAGGCGCTGGAACAACGTCTCTACATCTTTTAGATGCTCTTCCCAGGAGTCACTCCATGTGATCAGGTCATCGATGTACGCACCCGTGTGTGGCAATCCGGCGATTGTGGACTGTATCATCCTTTGGAACGTGGCTGGGGCATTTTTCATGCCAAAGGGTAGGACTTCATACTGGTACAATCCAGATGGTGTGGCAAAAGCAGAGATGCTCTTGGCCCTCTCAGTTAAAGGCACACACCAATAACCCTTCAATAAATCAATCTTGGTCAGAAACTTTGCTTGCCCTACACTATCAATACAATCATCAATCCTAGGTATTGGAAACACATCAGTTCTAGTTACAGCATTGACTTTGCGATAATCTGTACAGAATCTAGTACTTAAATCAGGTTTTGGAACTAGCACACAGGGTGAACTCCAATCGGAGTTGGAGGGTCTGATAATATCATGTTTTAACATGTACTCAACCTCTTTCTCAGCAATCTTTCTCTTTTCAGGATTCATCCGGTATGGATGCTGTTTTATTGGTTTGGCATCACCAACATCTACATCACGAGAGGCTATAGTAACTCTCTTTGGAACATCAGGAAACAAATCCTCATATTTCTTGATCAACCTTTCAAACTGATCTCTCTGTGAGGGTTCTAAGTGCTGGAGTTTTACATCAAGATTTTGCAACACTTCAGAATTTGACAATTTACATGAAAGAACTTCAGCTTTAATTCTAGGTTCATCATCTGGAAACTCCCCCTCATCTTCACAAGTCTCGGCCATAGGAGAATCTTAAGTGACAGCTGCAACCCTAGCATTTCTGTCATGATAAGGCTTCAGCATGTTAATGTGACACAATTGTTTTGGTTTTCTCCTATCTGGGGTCTTCACAATGTAATTGAGATCATTGAGTTTTGTCAGAATTTCATAAGGACCATGAAATCTTGCCTGCAATGGATTGGACTGCAAGGGAAACAACACAAGGACCTTATTTCCTGGTTTAAACTCACGGCTTCTAGCCTTATGATCATACCAAGTTTTCATTTTTCCCTGACTTGATTTCAAGTTCTCTTTGGCAAGGTCACAAGCTGCACGCAATCTTTCCTTGAACTTGCTAACATCGTCTAACAGACTAATGTGCGGCTCTTCCTCTTGCCATTGTTCACTCAATAATAGCAAAGGTCCTCTCACTTCATGACCAAACACTAGCTCAAATGGACTGAATCCAGTAGACTCCTGCACTGCTTCTCTAGCTGCAAACAACAGCAAATGAACACCTTCATCCCAGTCTTTCTCATGGTCATAACAATAAGTCCTCATCATTGTCTTGAGAGTGGAATGAAACCGCTCTAAGGCACCCTGACTTTCTGGATGATAGGCACTAGAAAGAATCTGCTTTGCACCTAGTTCATACACAACCTGCTGAAACAATCCGGAAGTGAAATTGCTACCTTGGTCTGACTGAATTTCCCTGGGAAGGCCAAACAACGTGAAGAACTTTATCAAAGCCTTCGAGATTGCAGTTGCCTTGATGTTACGTAGAGGTATGGCTTCAGGGAATCTGGTAGATGCACACATGATTGTCAACAAGTACTGATTTCCAGATCTAGTCTTGCGTAATGGACCAACACAATCAACAATGACCTTAGAGAAGGGCTCCCCAAATGCTGGGATAGGCTGCAATGGAGCTACAGGTGGGTCTAACTGGTGTTTTCCAACTACCTGACAAGTGTGACAGGTTTTGCAAAAGTTGGAAACGTCTTTCCGAAGCCCAGGCCAAAAGAAGTGTTTCATGATCTTATCAACAGTCTTGTTAACACCAAGATGACCTCCTAAAGGTAAACTATGAGCCATTGTCAAGATCTCATTCCTGTAGACCTTCGGAACAACAATTTGCCTGACCACTGCCCAATCAGCATTGGCAGGGATATCAGGAGGGCGCCACTTCCGCATCAACACACCATCCTTGAGATAATACCCAACTGGAACTGCGTCTATTTCTTTATCAGGAAGGGCCCTCCTCTTTAGTACACAAATTTCAGGATCATTAGTTTGCTCCTCAATCAACCGCTTTCTGGACAGAGACAAGTCTCCAGACACATCAGAATCACCAGACCCTTCCGGCTGGCTGAATAGAGAACTGATAAAAGTATCTGATAAGTCCTCAAACGGAGAAACCATAGTAGGCCAATCAGAGTCATGAGGCGAACCACCTGAGTCCTGACTATTCAATGTACTGGACGGCACCACATCATCTTCTTCTTTAGCCTTCTTGGCCATAGCACGAGTCACTGCGCAAGAAGGATACAGAGATGGGTCCTCATCCCCATCTTCAGTGCTCGGCTGTGAAGTAAGATGTACAGGGGGAACTACTTTGCCCCCAGCCAGGTCATTGCCTAGCAACAGAGAAACAGCCTTTATAGGTAGACTTGACATAAGTCCCACCTTTACCTGTTCTGTAACTAAATCTGACTTCAAGAATATAGAGCGCAGGGGTACAGATACAGTCCTCCCTTCAATACCTTGTACAAGTATGAAATCCCCTGAAGCGGTCTCATCACGTAACTCCAAGGAGTCCATCAACAAAAGTGACTGAGAAGCTCCGGTATCCCTTAGGATATATATGGGGACAGGAGTAGTATGCTCATTCAGAGCCACAAATCCCTCTGACACAAATGGAAGAAATTCCTCCCTCACGAAGTCAGCTGTATCAGGCTTTTTAGCCCCACAAGAAGCAGGTAATTTAGCAGATCGGTTATCTACTACAGGGGTTTCTAACCTTGTTTTCACAAAGGCATTTGGTTTGGTATCCTTTTCTTTTTCTTTCTTAGCTTTTAGGAACCAACAGTTCGTTGTAACATGACCAGATTTCTTGCAATAACTGCAAACTAGACCACTTTTGTCACTGTCAGCTTTCACACTTTGATCAGACCTGTTACTGGATTTCTGAGCACCATCACCAGATTTGTCTTTGTCTTTGGATGAGGAATCTTGGGTATCACCGTAACCCTTTTTCTGAAATTGGGACCATCTATTGTTACTGCTAGACTGAAATTTGGACCTATGTGTGAGAACATATTCATCTGCAAATTTGGCAGCTGATTGCAAATTCAGTGCTTGCTTCTCATTAAGGTAGGTCTTAACATCATCTTTAACACAGTTCTTGAATTCTTCAACTAACACCATCTCTTTTAGTGAGTTGAAATCATCCTTGACCTCCATAGAAGTACACCAGCGCTCAAAGCAAACCTTCTTCTCATTAGCAAATTCCACATAAGTCTGATTTTCAGATTTCTTCAGACCTCTGAATTTCTGTCGGTAAGCCTCTGGAACCAACTCATAAGCTCTCAAAATAACCCTTTTGACAACCTCATAATCAGAGGAATCATCTGCAGACAAAGCTGAATAGGCTTGTTGAGCTTTACCCTTGAGGACAGTTTGCAACATCAGAGGCCAGTGTTCCTTTGGCCACTGGCAACTCTTTGCTACCTTTTCAAAACACTGGAAATAGTTGTCAACATCCTTTTCAGAAAATGGAGGCACCAGTTTTACCTCCTGACTGGCACAAAATTTATTTTTAGTTTCAATTTTAATTTTTAGTTTCTCCATTTGGAGTCTTTCCTCTCTATCCAACTTCTCTAATTCAAAATCTCTCTGTCTCTGTCTCTCTCTTTCTGCTCTTTCTCTCTCTCAAATTCTCTTTGTTTCTCTTTTTCCTCGCTTTCTTTTTCTCTTTCCTCCCTTTCTTTCTCTTTTTCCTCCCTTTCTTTTTTCTCTTCTCTTAGTAATTTTTCCTACTCAAACTCCCTTTGTTTTTCTTTTTCTTCCCTTTCAATCTCTAGCATTTTTAATTTAAGTTCCTTTTCTATATTTGGATTTTCCACTGGAAACTGTTCTAGACCTCCGGGTGCAAACACATTTTCATCAATGTAATATTCAACTATCTCTCGAGCCAGTCTTGCTTTTCGCATGGCTGGTTTTACCTCTGTCAGCTCCAAATGTCTGCATATTTCCAACAGTTCTGTCTTTTTAAAAGACTTCAAAACCCCTACGGTTGGTGATGCCAAGAAATCATCCATTGCTGTTGTCAATATATATGTATTCAATTAAAAAAATCAATTTTACAATTTGAAATGTTAGATTTTCAATAAATTACTCACAAAATGGTCTATCCCGGACGAGCCCCCAATTTGTTATGGCCCCAATTTGTTATTACATTACAACACAACAGCAACAGCAAGGGATGACAGACACAGTTTTTAAAACTCAAACACATTTAATTAACAAAGACTAAACTACTATTTACAACTTGGACCAAGATTGAATATATATAAAAAAAAGAAATATTTACAGTCCCTTGTTTTGGTGGGGTGGCTTGGTGATGTCCTGGGTGAGGAAAAATGCTCAAATACAGGCCAAAAATCCACAAAAGAAACTTCACAGGTCCTGAACAGAAATGACAGGTCTGGTCACATGTATCCTTCTTCTTGCAATTTCTCCTGCTACTTTTCTGTCTCAATTCTTTTCCTTATATACTCTTTTGCAGACCCCACCCACATTTAGACCTCTTTTTTTTTATTTTTGGGGACTTGCCCCAGACATGTCCAGGACATGTCGAAACATAGCTCCAGTATGAGCTGAATAAAAAAAGGTAAATACTGCCATCTAGTGGCCTATATTCACATTACACTGGTATCTGTTAAGACTCTGTTCCAGTGTGTGGATGAGCCCCATGGTCTGGTATCTGTTAACACTCTGTTCCAGTGTGTAGATTGGCCCCATGGTCTGACATCTGTTTAGGCTCTGTTCCAGTGTGTGGATGGGCCCCATGGTCTGGTATCTGTTAAGGCCCTGTTCCAGTGTGTAGATGGGCCCCATGGTCTGGTATCTATTAAGACTCTGTTCCAGTGTGTGGATGGGCCCCATGGTCTGGTATCTGTTAAGGCTCTGTTCCAGTGTGTGGATTGGCCCCATGGTCTGGTATCTGTTAAGGCTCTGTTCCAGTGTGTGGATGGGCCCCATGGTCTGGTATCTGTTAAGGCCTTGTTCCAGTATGTGTATGGGCCCCATGGTCTGGTATCTGTTAAGGCTCTGTTCCAGTGTGTGGATGGGCCCCATGGTCTGGTATCTGTTAAGGCTCTGTTCCAGTGTGTGGATGGGCCCCATGGTCTGGTATCTGTTAAGACTGTTCCAGTGTGTGGATGGGCCCCAGGGTCTGGTATCTGTTAAGACTCTGTTCCAGTGTGTGGATGGGCCCCATGGTCTGGTATCTGTTAAGGCTCTGTTCCAGTGTGTGGATGGGCCCCATGGTCTGGCATCTGTTAAAGCTCTGTTCCAGTGTGTGGATGGGCCCCAGGGTCTGGTATCTGTTAACACTCTGTTCCAGTGTGTAGATTAGCCCCATGGTCTGACATCTGTTTAGGCTCTGTTCCAGTGTGTAGATGGGCCCCATGGTCTGGTATCTATTAAGACTCTGTTCCAGTGTGTGGATGGGCCCCATGGTATGGTATCTGTTAAGGCCCTGTTCCAGTGTGTGGATGGGCCCCATGGTCTGGTATCTGTTAAGGCTCTGTTCCAGTGTGTGGATGGGCCCCATGGTCTGGTATCTGTTAAGGCTCTGTTCCAGTGTGTGGATGGGCCCCATGGTCTGGTCTCTGTTAAGGCTCTGTTCCAGTGTGTGCATGGGCCCCATGGTCTGGTATCTGTTAAGGCTCTGTTCCAGTGTGTGGATGGGCCCCATGGTCTGGTATCTGTTAAGGCTCTGTTCCAGTGTGTGGATGGGCCCCATGGTCTGGCATCTGTTAAGGCTCTGTTCCAGTGTGTGGATGGGCCGCATGGTCTGGCATCTGTTAAGGCTCTGTTCCAGTGTGTGGATTGGCCCCATGGTCTGGCATCTGTTAAGGCTCTGTTCCAGTGTGTTGATGGGCCCCATGGTCTGGTATCTGTTAAGGCTCTGTTCTAGTGTGTGGATGGGCCCCATGGTCTGGTATCTGTTAAGGCTCTGTTCCAGTGTGTGGATGGGCCCCATGGTCTGGCATCTGTTAAGGCTCTGTTCCAGTGTGTGGATGGGCCCCATGGTCTGGCATCTGTTAAGGCTCTGTTCCAGTGTGTTGATGGGCCCCATGGTCTGGTATCTGTTAAGGCTCTGTTCCAGTGTGTGGATGGGCCCCATGGTCTGGCATCTGTTAAGGCTCTGTTACAGTGTGTGGATGGGCCCCATGGTCTGGTATCTGTTAAGGCTCTGTTCCAGTGTGTGGATGGGCCCCATGGTCTGGCATCTGTTAAGGCTCTGTTCCAGTGTGTGGATGGGCCCCATGGTCTGGTATCTGTTAAGGCCCTTTTCCAGTGTGTGGATTGGCCCCAGGGTCTGGTATCTGTTAAGACTCTGTTCCAGTGTGTGGATGGGCCCCATGGTCTGGCATCTGTTAAAGCTCTGTTCCAGTGTGTGGATGGGCCCCATGGTCTGGCATCTGTTAAGGCTCTGTTCCAGTGTGTGGATGGGCCCCAGGGTCTGGTATCTGTTAAGGCTCTGTTCCAGTGTGTGGATGGGCCCCATGGTCTGGCATCTGTTAAAGCTCTGTTCCAGTGTGTGGATGGGCCCCATGGTCTGGCATCTGTTAAGGCTCTGTTCCAGTGTGTGGATGGGCCCCATGGTCTGGCATCTGATAAGGCTCTGTTCCAGTGTGTTGATGGGCCCCATGGTCTGGTATCTGTTAAGGCTCTGTTCCAGTGTGTTGATGGGCCCCATGGTCTGGTATCTGTTAAGGCTCTGTTCCAGTGTGTGGATGGGCCCCATGGTCTGGCATCTGATAAGGCTCTGTTCCAGTGTGTTGATGGGCCCCATGGTCTGGTATCTGTTAAGGCTCTGTTCCAGTGTGTTGATGGGCCCCATGGTCTGGTATCTGTTAAGGCTCTGTTCCAGTGTGTTGATGGGCCCCATGGTCTGGTATCTGTTAAGGCTCTGTTCCAGTGTGTGGATGGGCCCCATGGTCTGGTATCTGTTAAGGCTCTGTTCCAGTGTGTGGATGGGCCCCATGGTCTGGTATCTGTTAAGACTCTGTTCCAGTGTGTAGATGGGCCCCATGGTCTGGTATCTATTAAGACTCTGTTCCAGTGTGTGGATGGGCCCCATGGTCTGGTATCTGTTAAGGCCCTGTTCCAGTGTGTGGATGGGCCCCATGGTCTGGTATCTGTTAAGGCTCTGTTCCAGTGTGTGGATGGGCCCCATGGTCTGGTATCTGTTAAGACTCTGTTCCAGTTTGTGGATGGGCCCCATGGTCTGGTGTCTGTTAAGACTCTGTTCCAGTGTGTGGATGGGCCCCATGGTCTGGTATCTGTTAAGGCTCTGTTCCAGTGTGTGGATGGGCCCCATGGTCTGGTATCTGTTAAGACTCTGTTCCAGTTTGTGGATGGGCCCCATGGTCTGGTATCTGTTAAGACTCTGTTCCAGTGTGTAGATTGGCCCCATGGTCTGGTATCTGTTTAGGCTCTGTTCCAGTGTGTTGATGGGCCCCATGGTCTAGTTTCTGTTAAGGCTCTATTCCGGTGTGTGAATGGGCCCCATGGTCTGGTTTCTGTTAAGGCTCTATTCCAGTGTGTGGATGGGGCCCATAGTCTCTCATCTGTTAATGCTCTGTTCCACTGTGTGGATGGGGTCCATGGTCTCTCATCTGTTAAGGCTCTGTTCCACTGTGTGGATGGGGCCCATAGTCTCTCATCTGTTAAGGCTCTGTTCCACTGTGTGGATGGGGTCCATGGTCTCTCATCTGTTAAGGCTCTGTTCCAGTGTGTGGATGGGCCCCAAGGTCTGGTATCTGTTAAGTCTCTGTTCCAGTGTTGTTGATGGGCCCCAAGGTCTGGTATCTGTTAAGACTCTGTTCCAGTGTGTGGATTGGGCCCCAAGGTCTGGTATCTGTTAAGGCTCTGTTCCAGTGTGTGGGTGGGCCCCATGGTCTGGTATCTGTGAAAGGAGAATTCCGATGTGAAATTGACTTCGGGTATATTGAAACATGGAAGCTCCCAACAGGCTTACAATGGTAGTGAATTGGGCATAACGTTGCCATGCAAAGAAATTGCTATTTTTTTCATCATTATCAAGGTTCAAAGTAGCTTCACACTTGATCGCTTGATTTCCGACGGCCCTGACATTTAAAACGAGGCACTGAGAACTTTGAAAGTGCACAGGTAGTTTATTGAAAAAGACAAGGTTTATGCAAACCTAACCTTGAGGTAGTTTCAAGTCGCCTCCATCTTGAAAGTCACGATAAGGCGATTGACGAGCACAAACGAATAGGAAGGATAGAGGAACAGATTGCAATCTATTCGTTCTCCGGTCTCTCTGCTGCTGGGACAGATAACGCACCGTTCACCGGGGCTCTGAAGCAGTTGCAGCAGGACTTGCGGACTCCGGCATTTTACCCAGTGCCACCCTAGCTGTGCTGAGCATAAAGACCGTTTTGGCAACCCGCAATGCCCCGGCCGCTATTGGCTTGTACAATGTAAACAGGAAGTCATTGTGGAACCCGTCCAAATTTTTCAATGATTTAATTCAGACTTTAAGAGACCTTTAAGAGACTGTAGGAGCCCGTTTTTGCTCAAAACTGGACTAAACTCACGTTATCCGAAGACTGTATCGCAAAATTTGCGATTTCAAAAGCAAAAAAAAGCCCATCGCAGATTGGCGCATTTAAAAATAACTGATCGCATTTTGTGATGCGATACCACTTATCGCCAGCCCTGGTATTAATCATGTCCCACACTGGTGCCTTTTGATAAGTAGGGATTTCTGAGATTAGATGGCGGGGGCTGAGGAGATGTGTCATCTTCTGATGACTCTTGGTGGTAAGCGGTGATGTTTTGAGGTTTGTTTGATTGATTGAGTCGCTTGTTGAGCAGGCCTAAAAATGGGAATAATATCCTGCCTTTGTCTTCTCCATTTTCCATGTTAAAAGCTGTTTTTTATTGAATAATTATATTATTTCATTAGGGTTAACATCGTTATCATTTGGACTTATGATGGATATTTGGAAATGTTTTGTAACGCATCTCTAGTTGACTTGCGTAGCTTTGGGGTTCCTCACTCTAGTGGCTGTTCTTTTGCAACCTTTCCTCGCGCTGTTGTCAGGAAGAGGCGAGGAGAGTGGCGTTAAAACAGAGGGCGGAGCAGGTGACTCATTCAGAGGCCCTCGGCTGGGAGGAAGAGGAAGAGGAGGGTGAGTATGCCACTTCCTGTCTGCGTGTGCCACTTCCTGTCTTCTTGGGATTCGGTCCATCAGCTCATGACTGCTGTTTTTCCATGTTAGCTGAGTTTCCTTGCTCGGGTGTACAGTGCGGTGTTTGGCCTTACCTTCCTGCACCAAAATACGGCCGGTGTGTTCGAGACCTTCACTTTGGGACGCAGCATTTCTTGGCTTTTGTTGTTACTCGACACTTGCTAATTGTTGCATTAAAATTGGTCGAAAATGCACTTGAGTCACCACACCTGATTTCCAGAGTCCGAGTTGGCAGCTGATAGCGAGGTGACATCTAAACCTAGCAGTACCTTTGGATCCCTGGAAGCAAGGCATATCATGGGATGTTGTTGTGTTGTCGAGGGTGTGCTTGGGGTACAGCACATGCGCAGTTTGGAGTCATCTGTACTGACCAGGCGGTGAGAATAGGGGGACCTGTCCTCTGGGATGTACACATTGACCATAGTTAAACCGAGGTCCTGACTCACTGTGGTCATTAATCCTATGACGCTCTTCGATAAGAGTAGGGGGTTCCCCGGTATTAAGGCTAAGGTCCCATCCTGGCTCTTTTAACCTGCCAACTAATCATCACCTGATCTAATTCGCTGAGCAACTTGTCCTCTCCCTCCCCACCTCAACCCCTAGGGTTCCCATGAAAAAGAGATTTCAATCTCTACAGGACTTCCCTGGTTAAATAAGGGTTAGATTAATGAAAAAGATAGTGGCTCTCTTTTGACATGTGCAAATAAGACACAATATGAAAATAAACGTTGCAGTCACGTTTGGTTGGTTTGTGAATTACACAATCACACGCCGGCTCACGTTTTCCTCGATTATTCTCATAACGGGCACCACTTTATGAAGCTTTTGGTGACTCTGCATTTCTTGCCATGAATTTACCGGAACTAGGAGAGAAAATTTCGAAGACTGTGTGGTGGGTTGAGTTGCAGGCGTAAACTGGTATTGCTCCAGTTCAATTACGCTCAATTACGGTTGCTTTTCTCCTCTTTTATTTTTGGAGCAGATGAGTTTCTGGGCGTCAGCTCATCATCTCGTTTGGACTTCACGCCACCGCTCCCGGAAGAGCCACGCCCCGCGCTTGCCGAACCCGACTCCGCCTCCCCGACGTTGCCCCACCCAGAACCTGCAGTCACCCCCACGGCCAGCTGCGGGAGCCTCACCCCGCCCACCCAAGTGGAGAGGGTTGTGAAGGAGGGGGGCGGAGCAGCCGAGATGGGCGGAGCCGCTTTGCTGGGCGGGGCTGGAGAGGATGAGGAGTTGACGCGGAGGATGGCCGAAGCTGCTCTGGGGGAGCGGGAGAGCCAATCGGAAGCCCCGATTACAGAGACCGACCAATCCCCTAAGACGCGCGATGAGGCCGCCGCCCCCAAACCTGCCCCCCGGACGGCAGACACTGTGCCGCAGGAGGTGGTGCAGGACCTGAGGGTGTTCGAGCTCAACTCCGACAGCGGCAAGTCCACGCCCTCCAACAACGGCAAGAAAGGTGAGTCTCGCCGAGTGGCCGGAATCAAACATCACTAGCAGCACTATGGCCGGCTAGAGTCCATCATTTAGGCCCCATTTTCCATCCAACTAAGTTTATCCTTAAAATTTTAGTCTATAAATGTTATTTTCCTCATTAAAATTCAGTTTATTGTATCTTTTTCTTAGACTTCTTTACTGAGCCCTTGTGCTAATTTTTCAGAGTTGCGAGAAAAACTTAGAGGCCGAAGGTTGCATGTTTGCATCAGATGCACAGAGTGGACGACTCCAACATAGCGGCTGTAATGTACATGTTGTGCAATATGGCGGCTGCTGAAAACTCCACACCTGTTTGTCAAAATGCTTTTCAGCAATATCCCAAAAAAGTTCCATATGTTTGTACAGCCCGTGTGGGGGCAGATTTATGTTTTGAACTCAGCCCTGCGGCACACGATTCTACTTTTCAGGGTCGTGATTGAAGTTCTTTGTTGATTTCAGTGGTTAAATCAGGTGTTGTACTGCTGGAGTAGTAAAAATATTTCTTGACCACACTAGCCTTTTTGTCTCCCGCCGCGTGGAACGCGCGAAACAGCGGGACGTAGTATTCACGACCGTCCGTCCGTCCGTCCCGAATCCTTGTCAGCAAGATATCTCAAGAACGAATTGACGGATTTTCTTCAAATTTCATGTCAACATGAATTAGGGTTATACCCCGGCGCCAGTCGATTTTGGTGACCTTCGCGTCACTCTCAAGGTCACACCGAGAGATTGCTCATTTTGACACGATTTCTCATTTTGTGGCGGGGGACAAAGACATGTTACTGGCAAATACTTGTTTCAAGTAAGTTTGGATGCCATTCTGTAAGACTATAAAACGAACAGGAAGCTGGGTGCCTGGAGCGGGACATCAAAACGGAGCACTTCATTAATGCTGGAACAGCACCAGCCTTGAGTTTATGTTGTGATTCCATGGGGTTATCTCTTTAAAAAAGAAAGAAGGCAATCCATTTAATATGCTGAATACTTCCTGCCAAGGCTAGCAGTGAGGGTTTCATTTGTGTTCATATTACTGAAGTAAATTGCTTAAGCCTGGACTGCTTTGGTCCCGGCAGTATAATGCACCGCTCTGTAACATCAATGGCAATTTGCCACCTTGCTACAGAAAAGACTCGTAAACTCCTAGAGGGAAACTGCATTTGTTTAGGCGATTATCACTGTGTTAAAAAGTTTTGGTGCACTCCTGTGTGGTTATTGGCGTGTTCCACACCTTGAGTGTTATTACCATCCTCCTTTCACCTCCTGCAGATGAGCAGAAGCTGCTTCACACTGAGATTATTCAGTGTTAGGGAGTTGGAGGGACTGTGGGCTTCTGTAAATTTGATGGAACTTGATCCTCCTGAGTGTGTCATGCTGCTGAAGTTGGCCTTAAAGGTGCACAATGCAAGTTTGTTTACTTTCACTTCTGTTGACATTTGAACTCAACCGAAACAGAGGTAGCCCGCCCCTCCCTCCCATAGTTCCCTCCTTCCCATGCTTCCTTAACTGTCAACTTTTTTCTGTGATTGGTTGGGACGGTTTGTGTTTATTTGCAGTTTGTGACACCTGTGCGGTCTCCAGAGCCCGGGTTTTTCTTACAGTGAATTTAGGGGCAGGCAGTTGGCGGATCGTGGAGAGATGTTGGCGAATTGAGACTTGCAGAGTGCACCTTTTAAGGGAGTTGATCGGAGATGAGGGGAATCAGGGAATTAGTAGGTGTTGATCCTGAGTTGTTAGGAGTTGGCAGGGCTTGATTCATGAGTCTGAGGAGTCCTTTGGGGCTGACACAGGGTTGGAGGATTTGATGGGAGTTGATTCAGCACTTAGTAGATTTGATACAGGACTTTAGGGTTTTGATTCATAACTCTGTGAGTTGATAGTCCTTTTTTTTTTTTTTTGGCAGGTTCCAGCACCGACATCAGTGAGGATTGGGAAAAGGACTTTGACTTGGACATGACAGAAGAGGAGGTCCAGCAAGCACTTTCCAAAATCAGCGCAACAGGGCAGGTACGGTATTCTTGAATATAAATTGGTGCGCATGAGTTACGGTTTTGGATTCTATTTAATAGGATTCTGTTTTAAAGTTGATTAGTTGCTCTTTGTTATGGACTGTGGGGATAAAAAATATTTTCTGTTGTAAATCAAGAAAAAAATATGAAGACATGATTCATAGTTGTCAAAAACATTAATTGCTTTGAGGATCACAGCATTTCTCAGATGGTCAAGCTAAACATAAATTCAAGCATTCCTGATGGGAGTTCCTCAAGGCCCAGCCTGAGGACCTGTTTGATTTTGCGTAAGATGCATGTCTCTTTTTATTCAGCTGGATGATGAGGACTGGGAGGCCTGGGACTGAATCCCCCCCCTTCATGTTTCTTCAACGATAAACCGCGTTCTCAACGTGCGTAATCTCTGGCCCTCGCCCCCGCCATGCCTCTCCTCCCCCAAGATCACTGGTGGAGAATCTGTGGGGCCTGGAAGTGCACCCTCTGCTGGCAAAACTATGGGAATTACTCAAGGCAATAAGTTAGATTGCTACTGTACAGGAAAGGAATAATAATAATAATACCACAAAGCTGTCATCTTGTTCTGTCCTAATGGGCAACATCTCTGTTTTCCTGGTTACTATGAGAACAGTTCCTGATAAAGTACATTGACACTAGATTAGGATGGATGATATAGATTTCTAACTAATGCCTAATGGACGGAAGGAGGGAAGGGACATAATTTGTCAGTGAATGAATGACTCCTCGTTTCAGGAGAATTTATACTCCCCGCCCACCCATCATTCTCTTGATATGCTATTAAATGTATGTAAAATATTGCAATTCTTCTTTTTAAAGTTAGTGAGGAAATGAATTTGCTTCCGGGCTGTTGAGTTGCCATAAAACTGTTTGTTGCTGCTTACAATTGATGGGGAAGATAAAGGTCTTTACGAGAATATTTTTAGAAGATTGGTATTTCAGATAAACTTCTCCGCTTGCTATGTTTCTCTTCTCACTAACTGTTCTGTCGTATGCAAGTTAAAGTTCCATCTGAAATAAAATTGATTTTGCCTGTATGCAAATGTGAGCAGTTCTGCGTATGTTCTGGGTGTTCGAATCGCTGACGGCTGACAGTGGTTTAGAACAATCCACCTCCCCGTTCCACTTTTCAAAGCCTCGCTCGTCATGGAAATATCGAGTTCAAGGTAATTGTCAAGGTAATTCCTGTGAGGAATTACTGTGTCTGCTGTAGGAAAGGCCGTCGTCAGTCTTTGAATCGAGTCGCTGAAAAATCCAATTCAGAAACATCAATAAAAAACATTTATCTGTAGAAGTTTGAGCAGTATTGCACATGCAGTGCTGATGGTAAGTTGGTATTTAACCTACCCTTCAGTACTTTGGCAGTATACAGAAACAAATTGTAAAAATGTGCTCCTTCTGCCTGATAGTTTGCCAAGAGTATAATTATCCTCCGTCTCAAAGTGTGAGGGGGACATAGGACTGAGTGTTCTCCCCCCACGTCTACATCCGTCCGTCTGCGTGTCTGTCCGTCATATGGATACATCTTACCGTGTTGATGTGGCTCCCATACTTTTGTCTGTCTTTAGTATTTCATGCGTGTTTATTTTGTGTCTGCATGCATGGATACGGCTAACGCTTTTGAAAGTTGCAGCAAATGATTAGCATGTAGCACATCTGATATTATTCATTTGTATGCATTGCTCTGATGCGTTGGGAATGTTAGATATACATTTGGCTTGTGTTTGAAGGCTGGATGCCTTGCTTTTGTACTTGTGTATATATATATATATTTACTGATATATTCACTGCTGCTTGGAGCAGGGCGGTGAGAGTCTTAAGATTACATATGTCTTGTGATGCCACTGTTATAAATATGCCCAGTGTTTGAAATCAGATGCTTCTAGACCTTGGTTCTAAGATTCTCTTTGACTCGAGCAAAAATTTTTGCTGTTTGTGGAACTCTGGCCAAATAATATGGCCTGTGCTTATCAGTTTTTCTTTTTTTTTTGCCAATTTAGCTATTAGGGAAAAGGTGCGTTTGATGTTATTTCTCCCAGCTCTGGCCTTGTTTGTGTGATGTACATTCTCTGTTTGCTGCAGGTTTGGTTTTTCCCGTATTTACTAATGTGCTCATATAAAGATTTTCAGGAGGAAATTCGCTGATTTTCTTTCGCTCTTTATTTTACACGGCGCCGGAGATTAAATGATCTGGTTTGGCACTCTGTTCACATTATGCAGTCTGTTCTTTGCAAACTCTCCAAACATACCAGTATATGTGCCGAATATTACACTTATTATTAACACCCGATAGATTTAATGGCCCTGACATTTAGTGAATCTATATTTTACATCGTGGTTGCATGGGCCTGGTTTGACTGTTTTGGCGAGATTGATTTGAATGAAATGCGAGTTTGAATCGGTTAATAAATTTTGTAATTGCCTCAATTAACTCAAACTTCATTTTGCAATCTCAGCAGTGCTTTAAGATTTTTGTCCCTTCGCTTGACTCGAGCCATTAATTTTCTTTGTTTGTTGGAAGTACAGAATTTAATTCCTGTGTTTGATTAGTGGAAGGGTAATGTTATTAGCTGTTGGTACTGTACTTACTATAAGAGCACAATACCATGGGACATTTTACCACTGCAAAATGGACCTCGTAGGTATACTGCTACTTAAGAAATGTGCCATAGTATTTTATATGATGAACATTCAGCATAATCTGTTTACTGTTCCACACTGTACCATAGAGCGTTAGCCCTGATGAACTGTCAGCATCATGTGTACTTTGAGAAGCATTCCACAGATTGCATTACTATGATGAACAGTCAGGTCAATTATATTCTGCCACTCTGAGGAACGTACCATAGAAATCATAATCCATTGGAGGTGGAGTGCAGTTTTGAGAAATGTGCCATGTAAATGGGTGATGTGGTGTGTGTTCTAGTTCTCGGAGAACTGCACCGTAAAACGTGTTATCGTGGTGAGTGTGGTGAGTGACCTAAAATAGTCCGTTTGGTCTCCCCAGTCAGATTCCTGACATGCAGTGCTCACCATATTTCATTGTACAGTGACAAATTTGTTGATTTTTTTTTTTTTGGTTCTTTTGGGTGAGTCATTCACCAGATCTGAATCCAGTCAAACATGCATTTCACATCTTAAAGAGGAGAATGAAGGCAAAATGTCCTCAAAACAAGCAGGAACAGGAGATGCTGCAGTACAGGCCTGTCTTCTCTGCAAAGAAAAAAAACTTTATTGTGAACAACGTTTCGAAACTTTCATAATAAAGTTTTTTTCTTTGGAGAGAAGACAGTGTGCGGGAGTTTTTCCATTTTGATTTTGCCGACCTTTGGTCCTCTCCTACGCACCTGTCAACCTACTCGGTGTGCAAAAGCCTTCCTGCCGTGCGTCATCAGGGCAGATGCCCAGCGTCTGGTGAGGTGTAAACGTCACAGAATTCAGACAGTCATTGCATGCAAAGGACATGTGACCAAATATTAAAAATGATCATGTAATATGAAACTGTACAAAGTTTTTTGATTCCTGAAAGCACTGCCACCTCTCATCAAGGAGGTTGTGGGTTTGAATCTGGCCTGTGGCATTTCTATGTGGAGTTTGCATGTTCTCCCTGTGTTTGTGTGGGTTTCCTCTGGGTACTCCAGTTTCCCCCACCCACAAAAACATGCTCTACAGGAACACTCCAACCAGTACCCCTGACCAAGGAACTGGCTTTAGAACTGGAGTTGGTCCCCGGGCGCTGCTCTGTGGCCCCCTGCCCACTGCTCCTAACTATAGGATGGGTCAAATGCAGATGACCAACTGCTGCACGGGGTTCAATAAAGTGTATCTCTCAAAGTTTACATGTCCTTTCAAATTCAAAGTGACGCCATCATTAACTCCTGGGTAAGCTGTTTGTGAATCTTCCTGCCCGTGGTCGTGCTAACAGGAAATCGATTGATTGATTGATTGATTGATTGATTGATTAGTGAGTGACACTCGAGTCTCATCACAACACTCCTTCATAAGAGTCATTTATCCAAGAGTAAAAATGCTTGGACACTGAAGCATAATGAAAAAAATATCACTGTCCAGTGAATTATGGTGCTCTCTCTGTGGGCTGCAGGGTTTATCCCCGGCAGTAAGTGGATGGGGATAGAAGGATGAGCGTTCTCCTTTCACAATTTCATTCTTCTGTCCATTCGGCTGCTTTTCTGTGTCAGAACTCTCAAATCGTTCATTATAACTCAATAAAATACACTGCCTGGCCAAAAAAAAAGTCGCACACTCAAATATTTAGTTGGAACCTGTGTAGCTTTGATTACAGTGCATATTCATCTTGTCATTGTTTTGACAACTATATGCAATGCCAGAACATTTCTTTTTGATCAGAAATGCCATGATTTTTGTCCAAGATCTTGTCTTCTTGACATAATGGTTGAACCACTCGGTGGTCTTGTGTACATCCCAATAACTTTTATTATGTTCAAGGTCAGGACTTAGTGGAAGAACATTTGTTTGTGAAAATGACTCCTCCTGCTTGGTTTTGTCATTCATGGTTTTCTTTGCTAAATACAGGCCAATAACTTGCCCGTTCTGAAATACTGTAACATCTTTTCCACCATCAGGGAATGTGTTTTCCGACATGATTTTGTAAGAAATGAATAATGACGCTCTTCATCAGTCAGGGTTAAAATGATTATTGCCATCTGAAACATATTAATAACCGCAATAATGATCCAATTTTAGAATTTGTTCATTAACTTCCAAATGGTGACTTTTTTTTGACTGGGCAGTGTATAATACTAATTGTGCAGACGTGCGTTTTTGTACCTCTGTCCGTCCCTCGGACACGATAAGCTTCACGCAGTGCAGCTCGCGATTCCGGTCCAAACACCCGCAATGAGCGCGATTCCCCACGCAGGAGAGCAGACATTTCAGCCCTGCAAGCCAGTCCCTGAGTAACCAAGTGCCGAATTTATCTGCAGAAAACCTAACGTCTCCTTGATTCTGGGGGAGGGCTGCTTCTTGAAAATTAAAGCAAGCATGAGACACTTCGATCCCCTGCCATGGGACGCCTGATCTCTGGCCTGGAAACACAATGCGGCGGTGGGAAAAACTGCGCATGTGGGAAGCTGCCCATTGGGGATGGGAGTATGCGTGGTAGGGCGGCTGTGAGGTGTGATTTCATTTCCCATTGTATGAATCGCCTGGTGCAGTGGGAGTGCCGTGTGTTTAACTGGCCTGATTTTACAGGTCAGGTTTGAATACTTTTGCTCAACCAACTGTTGCTTAACCTGAGAACGGAATCGGATGAAGAAGAGCACGCAGGATAAACTCAGCCTGGCGGAACAGCACCAGACAGATGCGCAGGTCGCTAATTAACAGCTAGAAAGGGAGCTAAAATGCATGGATGTCTGTGAAAGGAGAGGGGCTTTGCTGCAGACTGTCAGTTTCGTGTCTGGGAGGGCTGGCTGTCTCCTCGGGAATCGAGTGATAATGAGACTCCTGTGTGCTGTCGTCTGCTTGTCTGGGATCTCATGAAAGTGGCAGTTTAACCTTTTTTTTAAGTATTCAGTTTTCCGGAATGTTCTCAATCAAAATACTAAGTCTATGTTCGTGAACTTCACAGCCTCCAGCCACCAGTGATGACAGTGACATCAGCATCAGAATGTGCAGTTTAGAGGGTACGGAGTCATTTGTGATGTCACAGTGCAAAGTGATGCTGAAAGGGCTCCGTAACGGTGCTGGAGCTTCAGTGGGTACTCCTGGAGCGGACCCTGATGCAGTCTATATGAGAGGAGGCTACCGGCAGCGCGTGTATGTTGCAGTACCGCGTCTGTACATCAGGGGGCATTGTTGCTTCATCGGCTGCAGACATGCCACTCCCCCCTTCATTGTGCACCTTGGCGGTGGAGAGAGAGAGAGAAAGAGAGGGAGAATGGCGATGGCATCTTTGTCCAGACGGGTCACGCCTCGTTAAAAATGCCGGCGCGGTCGAGGCTGTGTGTGTTGGAGCACTGTGTTTACCCCTCCAGATACATTCTCACACACACACACACACACACACACACACACACACACACTCACATACACTCATGCACACTGGCATGACACCTTGAGAACGCTGTCTGCAGCCATCTTAACATGTTAGGCGGATGCACTAACGTGAGCACACACTTGCATACATATACTTAGGCTCTCAGAAACATTTCGACGCAAGTGTACACACGCTCACACAGGTATGCACTCAAACACTCCAAGACAAATTTAAACACAGAAGAGGACACACACACAAACACTCGGATACAAGAACATGCCCCTCTGCATATGAGCATACGCACACAGGCATGCGGAAAGATGCTCACACAAGCCCTTTCACACACACGTTTGAGCCCTCGCAAACACGCATGTTTCTGCATAAAGAAATGCACACAAATGCACCGTATTGCACACGCAGAAACGTGTGTGTGTGAGCGCACAGACGTGCTCGAGTGCTGCAAGACACTCTTAGCTGATGCACGATTCCCTTTTTCATAGGCTTTGCATTCTGATGAGTGTCCGTCTTTATTTGCGTTAGCATTATCGGTTACCATGTGAGCGGCTAATATAGGTCAGTGGGGGGGGTCACTGCAGGTGCAATGTGCCTTCCTCTCCAGCAGGGGTGAAAATGGCGCTGTGGAGCTGCCCTGGCAGGGCGTGAGTGTAGCACGCAGCATAAGAAAAAGAAAATAAACCTGCCTGTGCGACCGAGCCCTCCCTCTCTCTCTTCTCAATCGCTCTCTCACGTGCACACTTTCTTCTCTCTGTCTCTCGTGCACGCTCACACACACTTCTTTTGTGTCCCGCTCGACCCCTGCCCCTTCCCCCCTCTGTCTCACACACACACACTCTCTCTCTCTCTTCCTCTCATGCATTCATTCACTGTCCCTGCTCTCTCTCTCTCTCTCTCTCTCTCTCGTCCTCCCCCACCTTACTCTAAGCCCCCAAACTCCCACAACCCCCCAGCGCTCGGTGCATGTGGTATGTTTTCGAGTAGCATGTTTCCAAGATCCTGTTGTAGAGAGAGAGTTAGATTGAGAGAAGAAAGAGGGGGAGAAGAAAGAGATGCAAGGCAGAGAGAGAGAGGGTGGGAGAGAAAGATGGAGGGAGAGAGATGGAGTGGAAACCAGAGAAAGAGATGAGAGCGAGGGGGGGGGGGATGGGAGGGGTAAGTGGGTGTGGTTGGGTTCTGTTGCTATTTGAAGAGGCAGACCTGACACGTCTCCATGCCGATGCAGTGGGGGTCTCTCCCATTGGCCACACCCCCATACAGGACTGGTCCTGATGCAGGGAGAGGGTGGAGCCTGGCTCACTGACAGGGCGGGGATAAAATCTGTCTGTCTTCCTCGTAGGTGGCAGGGGACTCTAATATTTCATAAATAAAGGTATTTCTGGGTAGCATTTTTAATTCCTGGAAATCAAAGCACGGCACAGCATTTTTATCTCTCTCTACCTCGACGCAGTAATTAGATGCGAGAAATGCGAAAAAAAAAAAAATCTGTTCTCTGTTCTCCTTAAAATGGTGCCACTTTTTTTGGGATTTTGAGTGTTTTTTTTTTAGCAAAAAAGAATAGCTTGAGAAAGGCAAGTGGGAGTGTTTTCATGCCTTTGTGTGTCCATTAATCAACAGAATTTTTTCAAAATACCAGTGTCTTTTAATCCATTCACAAAATGACTGATGCAAAAATGAATAAATAGATGTAAAAAAAAAGGTAGTCGGGCTTTAGCAAGACGAAGCAAAAAATGGCATGGTGTTGGCACTGACCTGATCTTTGATTCTGGACCTTTGTCTGCAGCAAAAAGCCCTTTATTATTATTATTATTATTATTTTTATTATTATTTAAAAAATGAGAGAATCCTATTGTACATATTCAAATCTGAGACCCTTGATTTGACAGCAGGAGCTGAGGGGTTTTAGTGGGGAGTTTGGGGTTTCGTTTCGTGTCGTATGAGGGTGTGCAGGGTGTGATGTGTGAAGCTTGAAAATCTGTAGAGCAAATAATTTGCGATCTGAGGAATAATGGCCCTGTCGTTCACCAGTGTTCTCAGCTCCTGCTGGTTTGACGGGTCACAGAATTTTTGTCTCCTCTTTGATCTTCTTTCACTCTCTCCTCTGTGCCTTCACTCTCACTCCCAAATTCAAATTCAAATTCAAATCGGCTGTATTGGAGTTGCAGCGGCACAACCTCCTTCCAAAACCCGAGCGCCGCCATAACAGTGTTCTCTCAGTCAGCTGCAGCATGGGTATTCTCAATCAGTAATGAACATGTCCATGTTTTTACTCACATTTTTACATTAATATGTAAACGCCAATACTGAGTACAGTCCAAAGAGGAGTATTTATAGAGAGGAATATGGGTATAGAAGTGTAGTTGGCCAAAGTCCAGAACTACAAGATGGACAGTCCTGCTTCATCGGTGTAAACTGAAGAGGGTACGGGGCGTGTCCGCGCCTGGCCAGTGGCCGTCCAGGGGCAGAAACCAGGCGGTGAATCCCCCTCACAAAAACAGGAAGCCTCAACGATAAGATCGAAGGCTTTAAGAGGAACGTAGTCCCAATCCTGGAGACCTGTGATGGCTTAGGGGCTTGTCCCTAATAAACTGACTCAGTGGAACAGGCAGGAACAAAGTATTAACAGGAATGCAGTCCCAACCCTGTAGACCGACCTAAAGGCTTGGGAGGTTGTTCCCACTCATGGGAAGAGTCACTACATTTTTCCCCATCATTGCAATACCGATAAATACATAGAGGAAGAGCTTTGCTCAATATTAGAGGAGGAACTGACTGGTTGCCTTCAGAAGCACAAAGTGGTACAATCCAGCAACAATACTAGACAAAACTAAAGCTTATGTATGCTGACCACACACACGGGGAACATGATGGATCACACCTGGGCGCGGGGAAGAAGGCATGACGGTAAATCAATTAAAGGGGACAAAACCACGATACACACATAGGATATAAGGGAGGGTGAGGCAATTAAGGACACGTACGGGCAGAGACAGAATACTCCTCAAAATAACACCGTGTTCTTAAAGTGGCACAATAACTCCGTAAATCTGCAAAAAATAATTGTATTTTGACTGTTTTATTACTGACTTCCATTACAACTGATGGCTTAAAAATATATGTACACTGGTGGTAGCATCAGCCATGCTAGCAAGCTGTACCTATCAAAATGAGAGAGAAAGAAAGAATAAATAAATAAATAATCCCAGTTTTGATCACGGACCTGTATGACTGTGCACGTGAATAAGTGTGTGTGTGTGAATACGTGTGTATGTGTGAGTGTGTGTAAGTGCGTGCGTGAAAAAGTATGTGTGCGCGCGCGTGTGTGTATGAGTGTGTGTGCACAGTATATCCGAGTGCGTGTGAGTATGAATATCCATGAGCACGGCTGCAGCAGCGAGCAGTCGCTGTGGGTTAATGGAGAGCCGTTCCTCCGGAGTTAAATCAGATCGAACAGCCGCTTCACAGTCCTCTGAAGTGGCCCGCTCGCCCGACCGCTGATTTTCCGATATCATTAATGAACGAGCGTGTGGAAAAAGAGCTCACTTCAGCGAGGACGGTACTCATAATGGAAGGTAAACAGTCAGATCAGATAATTCGATGAGGTCGGGGAGCAGTTCGCCCCCCTGAGGAGACCGCTGATCTGCTTGAGAACGCTCCATCTGAGGCTGACGCCTTCGGTCAGAATCTCTCTCTCTCTCTCTCTCTCTCTCCTTCAGCTGTAGTTCTTGAAACACCACCCTTTCCTTATTCAGACTCATTTACATTGACTCTCGTTCTGCCTCAATACCTTTAAGTCTCAGGCGTCATTTCAAGTGCTGCGAGCAAGGCATTTTTTCTATTCATCCATCTCATCCATCTTTCTTATATTTTAGCTCTCTCAACTCAACCTACCTCTCTCTCTCTGTAAATATATATATATATATATTTACAGAGAGAGAATGATTTTTATTGCTTTTCCAGTGAGACACGAGAGGAAATAAAGAAAAGTGTGTGGTATTGTAATCCTGACGCGCACCACGTGCACACGCCAAGCACTTCAGTAATAACTAACATTGAGCTGTTCGTGATGTGTTCGTGACCCACTCTACACGCAACTCAATGCTACAGACAGCACAGTAGTTGAATAGCCGCTATGACAATGATGACATAAACAGGAGTCCATGGGTTCAAATCCCCTTTTATGATGTCACTATCATCGCTCTTTTCTGAACTGCCCAAACCAGTAAGAATTAGAAAAAGTAAAAGCTGAACAGGCTATAAAAGCTCAACTGTGATTGGTTCTTTCTAGCGAATGAAAACGGAATCACATTTCCACATTGGCTGACGACTTAGCAGTATTTGACAGTTTTCCTCCTTGACTTGAAAGGTTTTGACAGAGTTTCACGTTTTCTGTTACTATTTATAACATGATTTATTTTACTGTAGAGTTCTGTTCAACCAATCTCTACCACTTAATCCATTCAATTCCAGATCTCACCTGTTCAATCCCTCCTGTTCAATTCTGTGTTTTATATCACTCTCTCATTCTAGCAATACTTTTTTCATTCCCTCTTTTACTCTTTTTCTTGATTTCGCCATCTTTAATTCTGGCTCTCTCCTTCTCAGTCTTTCCCATACACTTTTTCTCTCAGTATTTTGGGAGCTGTCATCCTGCTCCAGAGATGGCCGGTGTGGGTGCCAGCTTAAATCACGCTTAAAATCAAATATTCTGGAGCCTGTTTTACCATCCGTCAAATTACCGCACTGCGATTCTCTTTTGTCTTCAGGCATGATTCATGTTGTTTGTATAAGGTCTGAGTCCTTTTGTATGTGATTTGGGCTGTCTTGTGATGCTATTTTTCACAAGATGGTTATTAGATGCGAGTTCCTTTTGGTGGCTATGGATATGAATAGATTTGAGAGTTTTTTTTTTCATATTTACCAGGTATTAAACCCCAAAAGATACAAAGGCATCTATTATCCAGTTTTTCACTTGGGTTGTAAAAAAAAAAATAACATTTTCCTCCATAAATATATTACCTCTGCCAGACTAGTGCCTCATAACTTCATTATGTTTTTGCACAATAATCTCTTTACTGATTCATAGCTCTTTTTTTCCAATGGAACAGAAAAAAAAACTGAATATTGTACATTTATAGATCACAGAGTCAAGGAAAAAAATGCGAGCCCATTGGGATTATCTGGATCTTTGTGTTATTAATTGCAATAAACTGTCAATAATAAACTTTGTCGAAGTACTTGCAGAAACTACATCTGCCTCAAATAATGACATAAAAATAGTTCTACTTTTAACTTGCAGTTTTGAATATATTCTTGATCATTCTCAGGCCTGAATAAGAAAAGTATGTGGACCCTTGGATTTTGTAAGTGGTGGAACATCATGTCACAGGAATAACTCACACTGATTCACAATGTAAATTAATTCCAAAGGTGTTCAAAAGTAAGCTGAAAAAGCAGAATCCTCAGTGAATGACCACAGCTATTCGTAGGAGTTTAAGAAAAAAGAGGAATCTTTATAAGACGTACATAAAGGATAACAATGAGAACACTAAGGCTGAATACTGTAAAATGCAGGCTGTAGTCAAAAAAGAGCTGAGGAATGCTAGAAGACTGTATGAAAGACAAATTGCAGAGGGGGCAAAAACTAACCCTCAGCGCTTCTTTCAGTACTGCAGCAGAAAAAGGAAAGTCAAAGAGCAGGTAAAGTGCATAAAGAATAAAAATGGATCGCTGCTATATGATAACAAGGATATTGCGGATGCCTTAAACTGTTATTTTGTTGAGAATTTTACCTCAGATGGGGTCTTTATTCGGCCAGAGGGCATGTTAGATGCTCAAGATTATTTAGCGGAAATTGAGGTTAAGGATAATGAAGTATTAGACAAGTTGTATGAACTAAAGGCAGATAAGGCAGCGGGTCCTGATGGCTTATATCCTAGAGCGCTCAGAGAAGTTGGTGAGTTCATCTTTACAGCGCTCTCAGGTATCTTCAGACAGTCTTTAGAAACTGGAGAAATAACAAATGATTGGAAACCGGGCAATATAATACCAATGTATAAGAAAGGGGACCGTACCGAGCCAGGAAACTACAGGCTGGTCAGTTTAACTTGCATTGCATGCAACATACTGGAATCTATCATAAAAGACGAGCTGGAATTATTTCTTGAACGTAATACTATCTTGAGGGATAGCCAACATGGCTTCCATAAGGTAAGGTCATGCCTGACAAACCCTGTGGAATTTTTTCAAGAGGCCACGAAGACTTATGATCAAAGCAAGGCTTATGACATCATATACTTGCATTTTCAGAAAGCATTTGATACAGTACCGCATAAGAGACTCATTTTTAAAATGAGCTCCATTGGAGTCACAGGTGGTATTCTGGAGTGGATTCAAAACTGGTTGCAGGACAGAACACAAAGAGTGGTGGTCAGTGGTATCTCATCTGAGCTAGGTATGGTGGGGAGTGGCATCCCTCAGGGATCAGTGTTGGGACCCCTGCTGTTCCTCATCTTGATGGGAAGATTGAGAGCAAATTGGTTACATTTGCAGATAATACTAAATTGGGAGGTTTGGCAGTCCAAAAAAATAGTTTAGAGTCCACAAAAGTGATTCAGGATGATTTGGATAGAATTCCAGAATTGGGCAGAAATGTGGCAAATTAAATCTAATGTAGCGAAAAGTTGTACATGTCGGTAATAAAAGCATTAGACAGGATTGCTTCATGGGAGGTATAAAACTGGAATGTGCTCCACATGAATAAGACCTGGGAGTGATTGTTGACCAAAACCTCACAGGTTCTAGCCATTGTGCCATAGCAGTTAAAAAAGCCAATCGGATGCTGGGATATATTGCTAAAAGAATTGAGTTCAAATCCAAGAATTGAGTTCAAATCTTCTTTTCTTGTACAACACATTCATCAGACCACATCTGAAGTACTGTGTACAGTTCTGGGGTCCATACTTTAAGAAAGATATAGAGGCTCTAGAAAAAGTTCAGAGAAGAGCCACTAAGCTAATTCAAGGTATAAAAAAATGAAAGCTATGAGAAAAGGCTGAAGATCCTTAATCTTTTTAGTCTTAGGAAAATGACACTTAGGGTGATCTGATTGAGGTCTTTGAGTATGTTAAACGGATTAACAAAGTGAAATATGTTGGATTCCTTCGGCCAAGTTCTGTTAGTTGAACTCAGGGTCACAAATGAAAGTTTACCAAGGGTAAATTTAACACTGATATTGGGAAATATTTTTTCACCCAAAGAGTAATTTCGATGTGGAATAGCTTGCCTGACCATATTGTTGAGGCAGAGACCTTTGGAGTTTTCAAGCGCAGGCTTGACTTAAAGCGAAATACCATTGAATCTTTGAGTACCTGAAGTGATTTATTCCCAATTAAAAAAAAACAAAAAACTGGTGAGCCAAGTTGGGCTAAATGGCCTGTTTTTGCCACTCATATTGTGTTATGTTAACTCAGTAAAATGTTGACTGCATGGACTGATCAGACATGCGCAATGATTTAGATTAGTCTTAGGTATTAAACAGCTTCATTCTGTTGATATTGTTGAAAAGTCATTTATTAGTGGCTCTGTTGACTGTGTCAGAACATCCCAATTTTATTTGAGATGACGATACTCATTCGATCATTTGAAGACAGTAATTTCTCCTCCAGGCCAGTCGGGGGCAGAGCTCCATCAACTTAAGAGACTCCCTTCACTCTGCCTTGGCTTTTTAAAGGCTCTAGTGTTGATGTGAAGTGGCTGTTTCCATCACAGTCTCGATCTTCCAATGCACTTTTCATGAGAACATTGTTCCAGCGGCTTTATGGAACTTCCAGAGTACACATTTTAGTGGTGAAACTTAATTTCTCAATGAGAAAAGCAGTGATTTTGTGTGATGTGTGCACCTTTGAGCACCATCCTTGTTCTACAGCTTTCAAAATGGACACATGAAGCGATGATTAAATGACTTGAGAGATTTTAGCGGATCCTCGGCTGTTACCCTTGGGTTATTTTTCTCTTCCTCGAGTACTTCTCCCTCTGCTCTTGCGGTGACCGTTGAAGAATGGCCGCTCTTCGGGAGTTTAGCAATTATTAGCACACATTACTAATTTCATCCGTTTGAGGATAATTTGTCTTTCTGTGGCTCATTTAGCACCCTGGCCTAAGCAAATGTATTAGTAACCTTTCCATGCATTATTCAACTCAACATTTCTTATTAGGAGGGGTGATCATTAATCTGTTCTGTTTCAGGGCTGGGTCACATTACCTTGTAATTCTACTTGTGAAGGGAAAGTTGTCCATAGCCATTTTTTGAGTATGTTTTGTAAGGAAAAGGGCATTTCTAAGTGCTTTCCTCATTTTTATCTCAATTACTGGACAACCTAACTCTTGCGTGTGTGTGTCTGTGTGTCTGTGTGTATGTGGGTGGGTGGGTGGGTGCCTGTGCGTGTGTGTGTTGGTAGGTTTGTGCGTATGTAATGGTGGGTTGGTGTGTGAGTGTGTGTATGGGGGTAGGTCTGTGTAGGAGTGTTAAAGGTTTTCAGAGCCATTATTTGCTATGTGTGGCAAACATGGCCTCCAGATTTCACGAGGCAGGTTGCCAAAACAGTAGCTTAACGCAGCGCTAAATACAGTCATTAAGTCAAAGAAGAACCGCAGCGACAAGGGTAAACTGCTTCTTACAGAGCAAGGGTGAGGGAGGCAGAGAGAGAGAGAGAGAGAGAGAGGGAGAGAGAGAGAGAGAGAGATGGAGAGTTAGCTGGAATTGTAAAGAGGGAAGCTTAGATGGAGAAAATAGCGAGTTCGGGCCGAGTTGTAAAATACTGAAGTCGGGCACTTAGAACACAAACACTTATGGGTTTCTCAAGGTGAGAAATCAATTCAAGGTGCTAAGGCCAGTTCTCTGAGCCCATACTATGCGTTTTAGCGAGCAACCGCTCCGCAGGAATAGTCTTATTCAGTATTTGTAAGTATTATTGCTGGATGCCTTGTGCACAGACTGCAACGTTTGGGTAATTAATTCAACCCTCCTGGGCTATTATTGTAAAACACCTTCGCCGCAGAGCAATGATTCTTATTTTCTGAACGACATTTCACGCACACTCACGCATACACAGGCACTCTCACACACACACACACACACACAAAAAATAACACTGATGGGCACAATTACAGTCACACCCACGATTGTGCAGCTGCACTGTCCCCGTCTCGTCGCACTCGTTCGACTCATCCTTCATCTTCATTATTTATTTCCCCCCTCAGCCCGGTCTCTTCTTCCCTCGTTTTCAGAAGTGACCGGACTCCCGGAAGAGTTTTTTTGTTTGTCATGTCCCACCCACCCATTTCTCCCTCTCCCTCTCTCTCTCTCTCTCTCTGTTTGTCTCTCTCTCCCTCCCCCTCTCTCTCCCTCTAATTGACTGTGAAAAGTGCAGTGTTCCGGAACCTTCCCCATCTGCCTTCAGACCCACAAAGTTCTCTGCTGCCTGCTCCCGGTCACGCCGCGGTGAATCTGACAGTCTCCTCGCCGTGTAATGGGTAGTAATGTAGGAAAATCAGAAAACACCTCTGGAATCAGGAAATGCAGCAGACTGAGCTTATGACAGGTGTACGCCGGGGCAGTATCTGCGCAGATACATTTATTACTCATCTATAAATGCCTTATTAATACCTTATAAATGCAAATGTTCGAAACTCCTGTTGAATGAATGGCTGAACAATAATTATTGGAATAATAATGATCAGAATTGGAATAATTGAGATAGTTTAGAAATGAAAAAATCATGCGTGATCTGCAAACCATGTTCGCTTGCAGATGTTGACTGTCTGACGGGCCTCTTTGCTTAGTATTATGATGTGTTACCAGTTTTACTCCAAGAAAGGCGGAAGTGTGTAGACGGCAGTCCCACAGATCCACAGCCGCTCTTTAAAATCTCCATTAAGCTCAGGTTTGCTGCTCGATGCCACAGGAGCTGCCGCAGTCAGTGAGGCCGAGCAGGTGAGCTGTGGTTTGGGAGATCTGTTCCAGACACAGTGTATCCTGGCATGTGTGTTTAAATCTGACTGTTTCAGAGACGAGACCTCTGTATGTAGGGAGATATTTAGCCAGACCACAAAAAATGGCTCATATCTGCTATTGTGTGTGAGTGTGTGTCTGTGCATCTGTGTTCGCTCGTGTGTGTATGCATATGTGTGTGTACTGTGTGTGTATGTATGCGTATATGTGTCTGCTTGTGTGTGTGTGTGTGTGTTTGCGTGTGTGTGTGTCTGCATGAGTATGTGTCTGCGGAGTGTGGGTGTGTGCATGCGTGTATGTGTCTCTGTTTGTGTGTGTGTGTGTGTGTGTGTGTCTGTGCGTGTATGTGTGTGTGGGTGTGTGTGTGTGTGTGTGGGTGTGTGCGTGTGTGTGCGTGTGTGCGTATATGTGTCTGCGTGTGAGTGCGTATATGTGTTTGCTCGTGTGTGTGTGTGTGTGTGTGTGTGTGTGTGTGTGTGCATGAGTATGTGTCTGCGGAGTGTGGGTGTGTGCATACGTGTATGTGTCTCTGTTTGTGTGTGTGTGTGTCTGTGCGTGTATGTGTGTGTGTGTGTGTGTGTGTCTGTGTGTGTGTGCGTGTGTGTGTGTGTGTGTGTGTTTGTGTGTGTGTATGTGTGTATATGTGTCTGCGTGTGTGTGTGTGTATGTGTCTGCCTGTGTGAATGTGTGTGTGTGTGTGTGCGCACGCGCATGTGTGTGTGTGTCTGAGTGTGCGCGCGCGCGTGTGTGTGTGTGTGTGTGTGCCTGGGCATACAAAGACAAGCGATTTTCCGTTATCTCTCACCAGTGAGCAGAGTTTCAGTAGAAGAGTCAGGTTTGACCCGATGATTATAAACTCGGAGATGCTGAAGGATCCTTCTCTAATTCAGTCTCCTGTTTGTGATTCAGCCTCTCGAAATCACAAGAAGAGGCCATTTTAAAATGTGCTGCTGTCCATCTCACCGTCCAGCTGAAAAAATTCACAAGAAGCGTGTTCACAAGGGTTTTTTTTCGAGTAACCCAGTTTCTCCTCAGACATTTAATGGATGGATCATTTTTATGTGTTTGTGGGCTAATGCACCTGTCCAAAAAGATCTTGTGAACATTGCCAAGGGTTGACTGTATAGATCGAACCATCTGCCTCGTGTGAGAGATTGCATTGAGTGAGATGAGAAATCTGACTGCACTCCAAATTAGATATGCACTATAGGACGACGTAAGGCACAGGAAGTGACCTCAAGAGCAGAGCTCTGCCCATTTGTATGCAAATCACCTCCTCTGGCTGTCAAAAGTATATTTGTGCGTGTGTGTCTGTGGGCACAGGTGTGTGTGTGTGTTTGCGTGTGAGTGTGGGTGTTCATGTGTACAAGTGTGTGTGTGCTTGTGTGCGTTTTCCTGTTTCTGTTCTGTGCGTGTGTAGATGTGTGTGTATGTGTGCGGGTATGCTTTTTTAGTGCATTTGCTGTGTTTGTATGTGCATTTTTGCGAATATGCGTTGTTCTTTTGTGTATCTGTGCATGCATGCATGCGTGTGTGCGTATGTGTGCACAGGTATTCTGTGTGTGTGTGTGTGTGTGTGTCTGTGTGCGTGCATGAGTATGTGTCTGTGGAGTGTGGGTGTGTGCATGCATGTATGTGTCTCTGTTTGTGTGTGCGTGTATGTGTGTGTGTGTGTGTGTGTGCATGTGTGTGTGTGCGCTCGTGTGTGGTGGGTATTAGGACAAGGAACGGATGACAAAATTTTGTCATATCTATGCCAAAGAACAGCTGAGATATACGCCAAAGTTCAAGATTTCAAGTCTTTACAATGTGCCGGAGTTCCAATCACAGCACTTTTGGGTTTTACTGCCACCTGGCGGAGGTCTGAACTCTCTGAGTGCTTTTTTAGTTGTGTATGTGTTATGTTTTGAGTGTCCACGTGTGTGTATGTGCGTGAGTGTGAGTGAGTGTGTGTGTGTGTGTGTGTGTGTTTGTGTGTGCAGATATGTCTTTTGTGTTAAAGTGTTCTGTGTGTGAGGCATGTTTTTTTGTGTGTACATGTTATGTTTTGTGTGTGTGTGTGTGTGTGTGTGTGTGAGAGAGAGAGAGAGAGAGAGAGAGAGAGAGAGTCAGGTTTTTTTTTGTGTGTACGTGTTATGGTTTGAGTGTGAGTGTATGTTTAAACATTAACCCAACGTTGTGTGTTGGGCTGTATAATTTTCACCAAAAAGCGGGTAGGATTGGTGGTATTAAGGGTTCTTACTTACTGAGTGGACATTGAGACGTCCTCCTGTGACAAACTCCACACCCCCTCCCCCCTCCCTACCTGATTCCCCCTCCCACTGACAGCGATCTGCATCTGTCCCCGCGAGCCGTAGCTGAGCATGCCTGTCAGATCCAGCCTCCCAGCGTGAGAGAGAGAGAGAGAGAGAGAGAGAGATTGATGGAGGGAGACAGGATACATGGCATGCGACCCAGAGGAGGAGGTCTCTTCAAAGGATTCAGTAACCATGGAAACTGCCTTTAGCCCCCCCCCCCCTTCATCCCTTAGCCTGTTGAGCTTCACAACCCCCCCTCCCATCCTCCTACAGCGCTCCCACCCTGTCTGTTCGCAAAATGGAGGGTGTAGATACTGTGTACCTCCATTGGTCTGGCTCTGTGCTGCAGGTGATGGAGACAGGGAGACAGGCGAAAGTCTGAGGGGTGGTATTAGTGGGGGAGGGGGTTGGTATTTATATGATGCTCAGAGAGAAATCTCATCGCCACTGTCCATCCGAAGCACGGGATTCATCTGTGAAACGACCTCGAGGCATCTTTCGTGTGACATCAGCACTCTTTAAACACTCAGATTCAGCCTTTTCCATGGCTTGATATTGTGAATGTCCATCGGGCAGTTTTTAAGAGCATATTCTAATGCCAATATAGCAAGCGCTGTGGGTTGTTGAAAACAATTAAGGTTTAAAGCTTTGATTTGGAATTTTGAAAAAAGAAAATCATAAACAATCAAGAAAAAAAAAATCTACATTATGAAGGGGTGATGGGATGGAATAGCTAACATGTCTGCCTGCTGCTCTCAGGATGAGTCTGAGACCGTAAGCGCGTGAAACGAGGAGAACAGAGACCCATTCAGGGCATCTGCGTTTCTCGTTTACACGTTCGCTTCCTGGACACAGCACCATGTACTGTCTGGTACATTCGAAGGCGATGTTTTGCCTCCGATTTCGCCTGAAGAGCTGCAATGCAAAAAAAAAACTGTGCTGTGGAAGTTCTTATCATGACACGCTTCAATTTGATTGCGACGCGGTTCAATTCCATTGTGACACGGTTTGATTGTGTTGTGACACGGGTTGATTGTGACATGCCTCGGTGCCGGGGAGAAGTTGAGGGGTTGTCTCAGCTTCAGGAGCTCAAGAGATGCACAATGGGTGGCGAGCGGTAGCCATGGCAACCAGAACAGATTTGTAATACCCAGGTGCGATGGGAGAAGGTGCTAGATGCTTTATTTACTGCGTCAGAAACCCGAACCTCGGCTGGTGTACCTCCACTGTCTGGGGCCAGAGATGGGAAGACGGGGGCGGAATGAGTTCAGCAGAATGAGAGAGAGAGAGAGAGAGAGAGAGGAGGGTATGGGGGGCAATAAAGGGAGAGGGAGAGTAAGAGAGGAAGAAGATGAGGAAAGAGTGAGAGAGAAAGGTTGAGGGGGTTGAGTGAGAGTAAAAGAGAGAGGGATACTAGGAGAAAGGAGGGAGAAATACAGATGGAGGGAGAGGGGCTGAAAGAGGGGGAATAGAAGACAGAAGGAGGGGGAGACCAAGAGAGGAAAAAGCACAGGAGAGAGGGAAGGAGTAAAGGGGTGGGGAAAGAGAGAGAAAAGAAAGAGAGAGAGGAAGAGAGAGATGGAGGGAGGGAGGGAGAGAGTGAGATGGAGGTAGGGGGAAAGAGGGAGGGATAAAAGGGGTGTGGGTAGAGACAGAAGCGGTGTGGGGACAAAAAGAGAGAGAGAGGGAGGGAGAGAGAGATGGAGGGAGGGAGAGAGGGAGGGTCTGTGCTCTCTCTCGCTCTGCCAGTAACCACAGGAGCCATTAGTGTTTTATTGGCTGGGGTTAACTAATAAAAAGAGAGATGGTGACAATTTAACAGCATCATTACCCTGCATAAACCGCAGCGCTTCGCCCCCCGAGCCTGCAGCCTGCCCGGCCGGGAGGAACCGCACGATTTCGGGGTCATGAAGTCTGTCTTCTTCTGGCCACGCAGGCTCCGGAAAAGCCACAGGATGTTTATCGCTATGCAGACGACGAGCTGCCGTTGCCTGTTCTAAAAGCCTCCTCACAGGTGAGCTTCAGAGCGTTTAAAGACACGAGATTAGAATGCCTGCGGTTGGACAGTTTTCCGCTGATGTAACAGTCAGCCGGCGACTGTGTTCAGTGGAGGTATGTTACACTGACCAGTGTAAAAATGTGTTCCAAAGAAACCTGCTCTCCAGTAAGTCAAGTCTGGAGTGCTCACTTCTCTGTGCACATCGGTCTGTCTGTACATCAACTGCCTCACAGCCAATGTGAAACACAATCTCTCATATAGGTGGGAACCGTTAGGTGGTTCGAGAAAATTCAGCCTAATTTTTTTTTTTTTTTTTGTGTGGACTGCCCAGGGTAACATTTGCCAAACTTTGCTAACTATGTTAGCAACTCGCATGGTTTAACCATATACGGTTTGTGGTTACGAATATATAATTTAGTGACCAAGCTTTTGGGAAACGTACCCCAGATTGTTTGTGCGGAGCTGGTGGAAGTAGCAGCACATGAGCCCAGCAGTTGATTTTTATAACCACCATCCTCTTAATTGGTCAATGAACCTCCAATGAGATCAGGACTGCTGAATCTCTGCCCAATCATTGGTCACAGTATAAACCCAATTCCACATACCGCACTCTTATTGTTCCCATCCCACATTCTCAAGCAAGTTTGCGTTATGGTGTATTTTTAATAATAATGATATTATTATTAGTGTATTTTTTGATAGTCATCTCCTTTTCTTTTTTCCTCTAACTTTGTCTGCTAAGCTATTCCGAGCATTGTTTCCTTGGCTCAGTTAATTAGCATTAGTGCTTTATCGATATTGCCTGCATACTCAGTGGCGTGGGAATGCTGTTAGTGCAGATGCGGCTCTGTTGCCTGAGTAAATCAGGAGAAGCCCTCATGTCCTCCCGCGTTTAAGTCACTCTGGATTTAAAAAGCACAGCTATGCTCGAAAACAACTCTTTAGAATGGAATTTAGTAACATAAAGTTTCCCCCTGCTTCATAGTGTTATCCACCGAAAAGACATCGCCTGCAATTAAATCACATAAATACGATCTATTTGAAGTGCACGGCTCCGACAGAGAATGGCTGATTTAGCCAGGTTGCCAAAAAATATTATTTGTGCTTCATTTTACTCTGTAAATACATGAACATTGCTCTTTTGAGGAGTTGCTACTCGGCGTAATCCCATTGTTAGTGAAAACCCTGGTGCTTAAAGGTTTAAGTCAAAAAATGTCCATCGTGAAAAATTAGGGACTAAAAAAAAATAACAAATGCAAAAAATCTTCGAATCGGAGACCCCAGAATTAAACGTTCTGTCATCACAAAATGTCCATTTTGAGAAAACTGAAACAATCGACTCAAGTGACTATGAAAGACATTTCCCAACTTTATCTAATGGTGTGTCAATATGTGACCAACAACTTTTAACACTGGGCACTTCGATTTCGATTGCTTTTAAACAGAATGGTAATGAGTGAAACACATACATGAAAAGGACCTGTTACCATAATCACTTTAAATTACATTATAGACTTGCGGAACCATATTAAAGTTAGCTGCTGTGTTGCCACTATGTGTGTGTGTGTATATATATATATATATATATATATATATATATATATATCTCTATATATATATATATATCTCTATATATATATATATATATGCAGTGCCCTCCACGCAGTGCAGACTGCGTTGACAGACAGTGGTTTGTTGAAGTATTCCTGGGCCCAGTTAGTAATGTCAATGACAGAATCAGGCCAGTGAGTGATGCAGTGGCGTCTGAGGGCCCGAAGATCACGGGCATCCAGTAAAGGTCTTCGGCCTTGTCCCTTACGCATGGAGATTTTTCCAGTTTCCCTGAATCTTTTGATGATGTTATGCACTGTCGATGATGAGACCTTCAAAGCTTTGCAATTTGGCGTTGAGGAACATTGTTTTAAAAGTATTCCACAATTTTTTACGCAAGCCTTCACAGATTGGAGAGCCTCTGGCCATCTTTTCTACTGAGAGACTCAGTCTCTCTAAGGCATCCCTTTTATAGCCAATCATGTTACACACCTGATGGCAGTTAACTTTTACTTACTAAATTACTTGCAAAATGTTCTTTCAGCGGATTCTCTTATATTTATATTGCTTTTTCATCCCTTTTTTTCCCCCAACTTTTTTGAGACCTGTTGCAGCCAGAAAATTTGAAGTAAGCTCATATTGTGGATAAAAATGTAAAATGTCTCAGTTTCAACATTTGAAATGTTATCTATGTTCTATTGTAAATAACATTGGCTCATATGATCTGAAAGTCAATGCATTTTGATTTTATTCACAATTTACAATTTGTCCCTACTATTTCGGAATTGGGGTTGTATTTATGTTGTATTTATTGCAGATATTTGCCATTACTATTAGAACTTTAACGTTAATTTCTATTGTATTATTATCGTTCTGTTTTTGTTTGTTTTTTTATGCCTGTTTGCGCGCGAACTTTTTGAAAACTTCTATCTAGGAGGAACCCGGTTTCTATCGAGTTTCAGTCTTCTTTTCCGATTGAGAGCGCTGGAAGGCTCGACATGTCGTAATTAAGATTTCCGAACCCCCAGTGGGAGCCGTCGGTGAGCACAGAGAGGCGGCGTAACGGCGCGTTCGTCGTACAGTCGGGTAATTACGCTGTCATAAAGCCTGTCGCGGTGCTCTAGGAGCCATCTCTCGCTCTCAGAGTCCGGGGAGCTGTTCCTCGGTCAGGGTGGCAGGAGGGCGACCCACAGATTCGCCACATCTGCGGGGGTGTAAAGTAACGGCGCCCCATTTACACTCACTGCATCGCGCAGAAATAAAGCTGCTTTCACACCGGACGAGAAATGAATTTTTCGCACGGCAGATTACATACAAAGTCAATGCAAAGACGCGAATGCATTGACTTTGAATGTAGGTGATCTGTCGTGTGAAAAATTCGTTTCGCGTCCAGAGTGAAAGCGTCTTAACGCGGGCACCTCGCTCTTCGCAGATTTTCAATTGATAAAACAAGCATGATATAAAAAATCCGGAAAATTAGTGAGTTTGTCCTCACATAAAAAAAAAATCCCAGTTAACTCGAATTAATTAGGCCTACATGAAAATTTCATGCCATTAACTGTTGATTCATGTTAGGAAATTTCGTACAATATGCTATTTTTATGAATGAAACCCATGTGTTAGAGTGAAATTCCCGCCATATTGTTTCTTTATTAATGAGCTCAGCTGGCAGAAAGTCCGCCATAATGTGCCATGTTTACTCTGGGTCCCTGGGCCCAACATAAGAGTACCGTGGTGTGCATGGTTCTCATGGAAATCACATCTCTGAAATAAGTGTATAAGAAGCACATTTCAAAGAATTAAAGTACTGGGACAAGTCACCATAGAAACAAGTGCAGTGTCACATGTGACATGGTGTTGTGCATCTCAGCTTAACATTCAGATATTGTGCCAATTGCCAATTACAGATACAAAACACAGGGAAGGGTTTTTACTTTCAGAGTCAGGATTTCACAGTCCTGTACATCTTCAGGATTTACTTCGGGTTACAAGCCAAGCTTTTCTCCTCCCCCTGAGCGAGGGGATACATTTTTGGCTCGGATGCAGTGAGAGGAGAGAGAAGATGGAGGGAATGGAATTTGTGCAACATGGCCGCCAGCTTTACAGCGGCAAATTCCCTTTTCCGCACCATAACTTCACTGAGCTGCGGCACGAGGCAGCGAATTCCCTCGGAGTTGCCGTGGTGATGAACGAGAGCACGTTCAAATACTTCACTTTCCCTCCCTGATCCCTCTTTCTCCCAGCTCCTCTTTTTCTTTCACAATCTGAAATGATTTAATTCTCTCTTTTTTCAGTTTCCTCTGCAGGTTTACCCTCCCTTGTATTACGGAAGCCAGATGGAGACTTTAGCTGTCCCCTGAGCCTGTGCGTGTGTGGATGTGTGTGTGTGTGTGTGTGTGTCTGCGTGAACCTGTGCATTAGCTTGTGTGTTTAAGCATATGTATGCCAGTGTCATGTATGTTTGTTTTGTGCATGTGCAGTGAAGGTCGATGGAAAAGCATGTAACGGTATGTGGCTGATTGCTTCTGCATGTGTGAACGTCTAAGTGTGTAAATGTGTGTGTGTGTGTGTGTTTGTGCCTGAGTGTGTGTGTGTGTGTGTGTGTGTGTGTGAATCGCAGCCCTTCTCACTGAGTGCTCAGTTCTGGATGGTAATGGTGTTACTGATTGCTGCAGTGCTCAGTTCTGGATGGTAATGGTGTTACTGATTGCTGCAGTGTTCAGTTCTGGATGGTAATGGTGTTACTGATTGCTGCAGTGTTCAGTTCTGGATGGTAATGGTGTTACTGATTCCTGCAGTGCTCAGTTCTGGATGGTAAAGGTGTAACTGATTGCTGCAGTGTTCAGTTCTGGATGGTAATGGTGTTACTGATTGCTGCAGTGTTCAACTCTGGATTGTAATGGTGTTACTGATTGCTGCAGTGCTCAGTTCTGGATGGTAATGGTGTTACTGATTGCTGCAGTGTTCAGTTCTGGATGGTAATGGTGTTACTGATTGCTGCAGTGTTCAGTTCTGGATGGTAATGGTGTTACTGATTGCTGCAGTGTTCAGTTTTGGATGGTAATGGTGTTACTGATTGCTGCAGTGTTCAGTTCTGGATGGTAAAAGTGTTACTGATTGCTGCAGTGTTCAGTTCTGGATGGTAATGGTGTTACTGATTGCTGCAGTGCTCAGTTCTGGATGGTAATGGTGTTACTGATTGCTGCAGTGTTCAGTTCTGGATGGTAATGGTGTTACTGATTGCTGCAGTGCTCAGTTCTGGATGGTAATGGTGTTACTGATTACTGCAGTGTTCAGTTCTGGATGGTAATGGTGTTACTGATTCCTGCAGTGCTCAGTTCTGGATGGTAATGGTGTTACTGATTGCTGCAGTGTTCAGTTCTGGATGGTAATGGTGTTACTGATTCCTGCAGTGCTCAGTTCTGGATGGTAATGGTGTTACTGATTGCTGCAGTGTTCAGTTCTGGATGGTAATGGTGTTACTGATTGCTGCAGTGCTCAGTTCTGGATGGTAATGGTGTTACTGATTGCTGCAGTGCTCAGTTTTGGATGGTAATGGTGTTACTGATTGCTGCAGTGTTCAGTTCTGGATGGTAATGGTGTTACTGATTGCTGCAGTGCTCAGTTCTGGATGGTAATGGTGTTACTGATTGCTGCAGTGTTCAGTTCTGGATGGTAATGGTGTTACTGATTGCTGCAGTGCTCAATTCTGGATGGTAATGGTGTTACTGATTGCTGCAGTGTTCAGCTCTGGATGGTAATGGTGTTACTGATTGCTGCAGTGCTCAGGTCTGGATGGTAATGGTGTTACTGATTGCTGCAGTGCTCAGTTCTGGATGGTAATGGTGTTACTGATTGCTGCAGTGTTCAGTTCTGGATGGTAATGGTGTTACTGATTCCTGCAGTGTTCAGTTCTGGATGGTAATGGTGTTACTGATTGCTGCAGTGCTCAGTTCTGGATGGTAAAGGTGTAACTGATTGCTGCAGTGTTCAACTCTGGATGGTAATGGTGTTACTGATTGCTGCAGTGTTCAGTTCTGAATGGTAATGGTGTTACTGATTGCTGCAGTGCTCAGTTCTGGATGGTAATGGTGTTACTGATTGCTGCAGTGTTCAGCTCTGGATGGTAATGGTGTTACTTATTGCTGCAGTGTTCAGTTCTGGATGGTAATGGTGTTACTGATTCCTGCAGTGTTCAGTTCTGGATGGTAATGGTGTTCCTGATAGCTGCAGTGCTCAGTTCTGGATGGTAATGGTGTTACTGATTGCTGCAGTGCTCAGTTCTGGATGGTAATGGTGTTACTGATTGCTGCAGTGTTCAGTTCTGGATGGTAATGGTGTTACTGATTCCTGCAGTGCTCAGTTCTGGATGGTATGGTGTTACTGATTGCTGCAGTGTTCAGTTCTGGATGGTAATGGTGTTACTGATTCCTGCAGTGCTCAGTTCTGGATGGTAATGGTGTTACTGATTGCTGCAGTGTTCAGTTCTGGATGGTAAAGGTGTTACTGATTGCTGCAGTGTTCAGTTCTGGATGGTAATGGTGTTACTGATTGCTGCAGTGCTCAGTTCTGGATGGTAATGGTGTTACTGATTGCTGCAGTGTTCAGTTCTGGATGGTAATGGTGTTACTGATTGCTGCAGTGTTCAATTCTGGATGGTAATGTTGTTACTGATTGCTGCAGTGTTCAGTTCTGGATGGTAATGGTGTTACTGATTGCTGCAGTGTTCAGTTCTGGATGGTAATGTTGTTACTGATTGCTGCAGTGTTCAGTTCTGGATGGTAAAGGTGTAACTGATTGCTGCAGTGTTCAACTCTGGATGGTAATGGTGTTACTGATTGCTGCAGTGTTCAGTTCTGGATGGTAATGGTGTTACTGATTGCTGCAGTGCTCAGTTCTGGATGGTAATGGTGTTACTGATTGCTGCAGTGTTCAGCTCTGGATGGTAATGGTGTTACTGATTGCTGCAGTGTTCAGTTCTGGATGGTAATGGTGTTACTGATTCCTGCAGTGTTCAGTTCTGGATGGTAATGGTGTTCCTGATAGCTGCAGTGCTCAGTTCTGGATGGTAATGGTGTTACTGATTGCTGCAGTGTTCAGTTCTGGATGGTAATGGTGTTACTGATTCCTGCAGTGCTCAGTTCTGGATGGTATGGTGTTACTGATTGCTGCAGTGTTCAGTTCTGGATGGTAATGGTGTTACTGATTCCTGCAGTGCTCAGTTCTGGATGGTAATGGTGTTACTGATTGCTGCAGTGTTCAGTTCTGGATGGTAAAGGTGTTACTGATTGCTGCAGTGTTCAGTTCTGGATGGTAATGGTGTTACTGATTGCTGCAGTGCTCAGTTCTGGATGGTAATGGTGTTACTGATTGCTGCAGTGTTCAGTTCTGGATGGTAATGGTGTTACTGATTGCTGCAGTGTTCAATTCTGGATGGTAATGTTGTTACTGATTGCTGCAGTGTTCAGTTCTGGATGGTAATGGTGTTACTGATTGCTGCAGTGTTCAGTTCTGGATGGTAATGTTGTTACTGATTGCTGCAGTGTTCAGTTCTGGATGGTAATGGTGTTACTGATTGCTGCAGTGTTCAGTTCTGGATGGTAATGTTGTTACTGATTGCTGCAGTGTTCAGTTCTGGATGGTAATGGTGTTACTGATTGCTGCAGTGTTCAACTCTGGATTGTAATGGTGTTACTGATTGCTGCAGTGCTCAGTTCTGGATGGTAATGGTGTTACTGATTGCTGCAGTGTTCAGTTCTGGATGGTAATGGTGTTACTGATTGCTGCAGTGTTCAGTTCTGGATGGTAATGTTGTTACTGATTGCTGCAGGGTTCAGTTTTGGATGGTAATGGTGTTACTGATTGCTGCAGTGTTCAGTTCTGGATGGTAAAAGTGTTACTGATTGCTGTAGTGCTCAGTTCTGGATGGTAATGGTGTTACTGATTGCTGCAGTGCTCAGTTCTGGATGGTAATGGTGTTACTGATTGCTGCAGTGTTCAGCTCTGGATGGTAATGGTGTTACTGATTGCTGCAGTGCTCAGTTCTGGATGGTAATGGTGTTACTGATTGCTGCAGTGCTCAGTTCTGGATGGTAATGGTGTTACTGATTGCTGCAGTGTTCAGCTCTGGATGGTAATGGTGTTACTGATTGCTGCAGTGTTCAGCTCTGGATGGTAATATTTTTTTACGGAGACAGATGTTATAACAGACAGAGTTTAGGACAGATGTTAGGGCAGAGACAGATGTTTGGATAGATGTTGTAATGGAGAAAAATATGAGGACAGATGTTACAACAGACATTTTTTTTTAAATAGATGTTATGACAAAGACAGATGTATCACGGGCGAATTTTAGAAAAGATGTTTTGGACTGACAAATGTTAGGACGGATGTTTGCCCAGAGACAGATGTTACGACAGACAGATCTTAAGACAGAGACAGATGTTAGATGTTACGCAGATGTTAAGACAGAATAAATAGCAGAATCCAGTCTTGTCTGAAAAAGGCCCAGTGTATTAGTAGGTTTTGTTGATGCAAAGTACTGAGGCTGGTTATTTTGCCAGTCAATTATGAAACTTTGAGTCTTATTGTTATGCTAAACCGGAAAACCTGCACCCAAATTCGGCCTTTATGGTTAGCAAATTATTATAGAGTCATAAGTCAACTATTGTTAAGTGTCAGAAACCTTGGTTAAGTATTCAACATATGTTGGCTTATATTAAGGAAGTCACTCACAATTTCTACAAATAAATCAATGACAAAAACCGGCAACAATATTGGTAATGTTTCGTAAGCCAAAGGGAGGCGCGGTAGTGCGCTGGGTAGGTGTGATTGACTTGGGATGATGTCCTGAGTTCAATTCCTAGCCACTGCTTTCATGGTGTGTTCTTGGGCAAAACACTTCACTCTGACAGTCCCTCACAACACCCAGGTGTATATTTGAGTACCTTCAAATTATTAGGGAAAGCTGACTGAGCTGGGGGGAGGGGGGACCTGCGACGGACTAGCATCCCATCCAGGGGGAGCAGCACTACTCTGTTGCTTCATGCGTCAGAAACCGGGGCCAAGCATCAGGTCTGATGGGTCACTTGGCTCGGAACAGCCACACTCTCTCTCTTTTTAAAGCCAAGCAGAAGACTGTATAATTGAGAAAAAAAACCCAAGCTTAAAACAATTTGTGCTGGGACAGATTTCTTTAAACCGACTCTGCACCTTGCCCGCTAAATTAACCAGCCAACTCAATACACCTGATCTATTTTACTGCAGCTAAAAAGCATTGATAACATTTTATTGTTCCTTTCTAATTAGTTTCAATTACCTCTAAGTGCTTGATTCACCTCTTTCGCCAGTTTGGGCATGGACGGCGGCCATTTTGACTGAGACTGATTGGCTCTTACTGGCCCTCAGGTGGGGGGTGGGGGGGGATTTATTTACCCAATTAAAAGGACTGAGAATAGATGGCTGGTTTGAAGCTGAGAGCTCGTCCTGCTTGCCAAGGTATCACCCCATTGTTATAAATGAGCCCCAGGACAGCAATGAATCGCGACCCTGGTTTTATTGGGCCATTCAGAATGTCTAACCTCCTGTGTTACAGTGTCCCTCTCTTTACACGGGGATATAAAGCAGACTGCTCAGTTGCTACTACTGTCTTAGAGGCAAAAGTGAGATCAAAATTCACTTTTTTTTCCCCGGTCTTGTCAATTCTGAATGTAAACATGCGAAAAGGTCTTCAGGTGTTTGTTCCATGCGTGAAATGAAATTGTAAAACAAGTGTATTTTCACAATGAAGGTCGTTCCATTCCTCTTATCTTTCATATGACGTCATAGTTCACCAGCAGCCATTAAGCCAATGGTATTGATTGAATGTGCCTGTCAAATATGTGCTTGCCACCAATCAACATCCTTTTAGGCATACTTTTCCAAATCCATCTCAGTTTGAAATATGTTTTACATTTAACGGTAGTGAAATGGACAACTTTCCATTACACCCAGATAAACACCATATTGTGGAACGTTGTTTTGCATCTAGCTACTAATTTCATGCCTTCAACACCACCCCCATGGACGCGTTCGTACATGTGTGTCGCTGGGATTAATGCGCATACACTGTTATATACTGATTGAATTGAACAGTTAAATTAACACATTGTTTCCTGGTTATTTTAACTGTAAGTGGAGTCCTGCGCGCATTTAAATGTGGTTTACAGTTTACATTCACTGAACTCTGTTGTAAACATACTGTAAAATTACAGTTAAATTAACTGGCAAAAAGGTGCAAGTTTATAACAGAGTACAAATGAGCAGATGGTAGCTGTTCACGCATGTTCCATTAATCATTTATGCTATCATAGTATTAGTGAGTATTGTATTGCCATAACTCTGTTTGTACATGCAGCTGCTAAGGCTTCTATGAACAGCAGAACCTCTGATTCTGGGCGACACGGACGCCGTGCAGGGCGTACGCACACGCTGGAGCTGTGCTGCAGGCTGAGCGATAATTTCTCGGATCGATCTCAGCACGAATCACGGCAACCATTTAGCGACAAGGCTCTGGCTAATTATCCACAGGGGTGCAGTCTAACACCTCAGGCTCACGACCTCCTGGTCTTCGGGTGAATATCGCGAAAGCTCGTCGCCGCGCAGCTGAAATAAGCCGGGCATTGGGAAATGAAATTGCCATTTTTTGGAGCGAGTCCAGAACACTGCAGTGTGTGCCTGTCAGGCCTGTGTTCTTCACGCAGACCCTTCGGCTGCTGGGCGGACTGCTTGGGTTTCGCTAGTTCCTTGCGCATCCGTTGAATAAAGCGGTGTATAGTCAGTGGACGGTTGTCATGGAAAATTGCTGCAGAACTAATGTAAACTATTTCTCATTATGCACTGGGCTTTGTTACCCACACTATCTGAAACATCGCCATGAATATAAATGTGCGACATCTGTAAATCCCACACATTAGCCACTTAAACCCTAATTTGTCACTTAATTATTTCTTTGAGTCAGTTAAAGTCAGAAAGAAGCATTTTATTTCATATTGCAGGACAGTGTCACACACATGCAGTGATCTGTATCTGCTGGTCACAGCGCCTCACTGAAGCTCCATCACAGTCAGGCTATGCTGAGAGAAACCCAGGATACTTTTATGGCCACAGCATTGCATTGAATGGAAAATATCCAAATTTTTTGCGTCATTTTATACACATTTCCCTGTAATTCAGCAGGACATATTTGGGATCAGCGGAAACCCTAGGATCTTCACTAGAATGTAAAATGGGCCTGAAGTTCCACAGGTTTGAATACAGCAGCTGCATTTGTTGGACCCACATACGGGCCTGTTGGTTTTTATGGGGTTGACATCAACAGTGAACGGTTTAAAAGCAGTTTAACAGACTTCCTTACAAACGGGACGGACCGTTGTGACTGCAGAATGTCCTGAGGAATGTGGGGCTGCGTGCTGGTGACTGCTGGGGAAACAGGGAGAGTGTCTGTGCCGGGACTCCGGATCCTTACAGCACTGAGAAAAATCACTCAGTGAGACAAAGGTGCCCCAGGAACCAGGGATGCTGAGGAAACATCTAGAGAATTCCATCAGCCAATGAGCCCAGACACAAAACAACCTCTCTCTCTCTCTTTCTCTCTCTCTCTCCTCTCTCGTTCTGTCGCTCTCTGCCTTATTCCCACTCCCCCTCTTTTTCTCTCTCCACTATCCCTTTCATTCTCTCTCCTACTCTCTCTCTCTTAATTTCTCTGTAACTCTCCTTTGCTCTCGTCCAAATTGTTTCTTCCTTTGAGAGCTTCTTCTGCACCTCTCTCTCTCCCTCTCTCTCTCTCTCTCTCTCACTTTCTCATTCTCTCCTCTGCCCCCATGTTTCACTCACTCTTTCTTTAAAAAGGTGTCTCTCGTTCTAATGCTTTTTCCTGTGGTCTGTTCCTGTCTCTATGTGCTTTGTCTAGGATTTAGAGATTTGTACATTTTCGCTCGTTTGAGTTTGTATAATATAACATAAGATAAATTAACATAGAGCGTCGAGCGCAGATTATTCAGACAAAGAACCAGCCATTTCTCACCTCTACAAGTGCAGTTAGTGCTTGATGTTGCTCCCTGACACCTGTTGAATTAATACACTTGTTACATTTTTCATTCAATCTCTCTCTGTGAAAAATCCCCACAGAGGAGAATCGGTACGAATGTTCGGCTCACATTTTCATTGTGCTCATTCTTTATAAAGAGATAAAGAGGGAGACCATTGAACAAGGTGGGAGCTCTTTTGTTGCTTTGAAAGCTACCCGGAATATTCTCTCATTACAGGATTTTAAATACTCGGCTGAATCAGAGCTTTTGCACCACGGTACAGGACAGGGAAGCAGGTATGAACTCGACCCGGAGCCTCGGGGAAGATTCGCCCGTGTCAGTCCGGACGTGACGGGCTGTTAACGTGATCTCTGTATATCTGGGAACAAAGAAACAGTCTGGCTTTGAAAAATGAGCGTGTGACAAGAGGCAAAGGAAACCGCACTCACTGATAGCTCTGCTGCTGTTTTATCATTCTCATTTCACTGAGTCATGCGTGTTACATTTGTGTGGATGTGCGCACAATGGCATGGCAGTGCATTGGTATGAGTGTGTTTGAGTTTGTGTGTGTGCATCCGTGTGCACCTCCGGATTAACTTGGTAGTGCAGGCATGTGTGCGTGCGCGAGTGTGTATGTCCGTGTATGCATTTGCGTGTGCGTGAGGGAGTGTGCGCTTGTATGCGCAAGCGCACATCTGCTTGAACTTGGCAGTACGTTGGCGTATGTTTGTGTATATGTGCATGTGTGCGTGTGTGTGTGTGAGTGTGTCTGTGAGTGCATGCGTTTAAGCATGTTCTTACAACACAGCTCATATTCATGACTATGAGGGAGACCACTTCGCAAAATAATAAGTAAGAAAGGTAATTTATTGAACAGAACGGGATAAAAACTAGAGAATTAGTGTCCTTGGACAGAGATGCCCTCATCACAGAGAATTTGTGAAGCCCATAAAATTGTAAAATTATCCAATTTTGACAAACAATATATGCACACCTTCAATCCATCTAGACATCATTTACTAAAGCTTGTTGAGTTCTGTCCTGTAGTTTTTGAGGAGAAGCAGACAGACAACATCCCTTATATAATGCCGGACGTATGGACGTACAGATGTATGGACAGGGCTAACTCTATATGCCAAATACGGTGGGGGCAAAACAACAGGAGGACAAACTCAGGGGAGGGGAGGGGAACAGCCCTGCAACACCAGTTTATATCATTTAAATCATTAAATCAAATTAAATCTGCGTAGGTGTACCTGATGATCATTGGATGACACTTCACCGCTCCGGCCAGGACGAGGTCTAAACAGATCCAAAGTGACTGATCCAGTTATCAAAATGGACTCTTTGTAGCTGCGCCACCGGGCTGTAGGTATAACAGACAGGGCAGGCAGGGGGAACCGCCGGGCTGTTACTGAGTGTGCATATGTGTGTGTGTGTGTGTGTGTGTGTGTGTGTGTGTGTGTGTGTGTGTGTGTGTGCGTGCGCGTGTGTGTGTGTGTGTGTGTGTGTGTGTGTGTGTGTGTGTGTGTGTGAGTTCATGACAATATGCACAGGGACTGTATGCACATTATGCATTTCCATGTGAGTGCAAATTTCATGACAATGCTACCGTGGAGATGTTTCTTTATTTATTACTGTACATCAGTGCTGCAGTTCTGTGCGCGCATGAGTGTGATTATGATAAAGTGAGGAACTGGGACAGCATAGTATGAGAGCATGACAGAGTGGACTGCGCTCTGAAATTGGCCATGAAAGTTATTAAGCCACTCATATCACTTCTGGCTCTATTGAATTTCACCATTGCGGCACTCTTGATAAATGATTGACAGCCCTGCCAGTTTGCCCTTGGCCAACTTGAATGTTTACATGGCTTCAGTCTCTGGTGTGGGCGGGGGTGCAGGTGTTGGGCTGTAACCGTACCTGCAGTCGCCTGATTGGGCATTTTAGCAGTGACACTGTAAAAAAAAACAACAATTAGGCTGCAATTCTTACGTGCTTCACACAATATGGCTTCGCATTCCTGTCAAAATACAACTCATAGCAGCTACGTCACCCTCATGCGCATTGCTTTGAAATCCACCGCCCTAACATACAGCGCTAGTAATCAAGTGTGTCACCATTCGAATACTTATGAAATTGTCACACCCAGAGAAAGGAAGAGTCCAAAAGCCAGACACCCATGCTCATTTGTAGTCACGTGATAATTCTCTCTCTCTCTCACACTCCTGTAAACAGTGAGAGCTAGGCTGTTAGCGAGGCTAAGTATAGCCAGTGGGGGTCGGTGCAGTTGTAACCATGGAGCCTTTTTTTTAGCTGCCTGTTTCACCTCCCGAAATGACACATTTATATTCATAGCTCCGGCGATGAAATAAATATTGAGTCCTGTTAAAGGTTAATGAAATGGCCGCGCGCTTTCCCCGATGTTCGTCGTGCCTGCATCCTGTTGGCATGGCAACAATGCACCGCTGATTTATTTCTCCGATTAATTAGGAATGAAAGCTACAGGGCTCCGCTGATGTACCCGTACACACGTGTGTGTATTCTCACTGACATGCGCACACACACACACACACACACGCTCAAGTGCTTGAGCACATGGACAGGCACATATGGACATGGTTGGACATGCAGACATACGCACGCACACACACACACACACACACATACACATGCAGACATACACACACAAAAACACATACACATGCAGACATACACACACGCACGCATACACATGCAGACATACACACACACATACACATGCAGACATACACACACACATACACATGCAGACATATACACAAACACACACACACACGCACGCAGTCACTGGAACGGACACACATTTACAGAATGTGAACACCCACACAGACACACACTGACACATATACAGACCCATATGAACTGTAGGCACACACACACACACACCCAAGCTAGTACAAGCTGGCACTTGGAGGCTTATTACCTGCTATCACACTCATATAAGCTTGTGCACCACCCACCGCAAAAAAAATAAATAGCCTGCAACTCCCTCACTCCATCTATCAACACAAGGAACTCCTCAAAACCTTCCAGAAGGTTCAGTTTCCCTCCCCCTCTTCTATATTTCATGAATGACATCATCCATCCATCACCTCAAGTATATTTCTGGCAGCATAATGTGTCCCATCCCCTCAGCTCACAGCAAAACATATCATCTCTATGGCACCCCCAGTCTTTATCTATATCCCATAATATCATCTCTTAGGCAACCCAGTCTGTACCCCATAATATCATGTCTATGGGACTCACAGTCTAAATGAAATAATAATATTTCTTTGGCACCACAGAGTATATCCCAGAACAAAATCTTGATGATACCCCTTTTTGATGATATAAGTCCCTACAACATGCTTATTATACCATTATGGATACTTTTACTGTTAGATTATAAGACATTAATAAGCACTTGTAAGGAACTTGTTAACAGTTTATAGCGTAATTAGCAGTTTAAAGCGTAATTAATTGTTAAGTGCGTAATAAAGGTTTTTTTTTTATCTTCATAAGGCATTGTTTTCACTTAGCATAGATAGCTGTTTATAAGTACATCCTTATGAATGAAAAAAAAAGTAACATTAATATTGCTGGAGGAGAAGCTTAGTAAAGGTTTGTTAATGACATTATTGGTAGTTTGGAAAACTCTATGCTCTCATTTACCTAAATTATAATCTCACAAAAATGTGTAAATCATGATATTATTAACACTGATGCAGTCTTATTAACACAAACAAACATGAATAAGCTTCTCATAAGAACTGATTAAGATCTTGTTGCCGACTAACCAATGTTTATTAAAGTGTCAGTGGTGCAATATTTCAGAAGGGATGGGAGAAGGTGAGAAAAGCAAAACCATCACTTGCACTGAGGGGCATAAATGAATATGATCTTAATACGGCTTACCAACCTAAAAATACGAAATGAGGAGCGATGCAGGCCTGGGCGCTGGTTCAGGGTTGGCTGGGACCAAAGAGTCTCAGAGCAATGGTGGTTCAGGTTGAGTCCAGGATCCGATGGGGCTTGGCGAACCGATAGTTCATAATTAGTCGAAGGTTCAGATGTGGCCGGCTGGGGCAGAGAGCCCAGGGGTTGGTCAGGCACAGGCAGTCCAGGGTTCTTTATGACATCAACATGGTGTTGCATGGTTATTACCTCTGCCAAACGAAGTTGGCAGGAAGTTATGTGATCGGTGCCCTTTGTTTGTTTGTTTGTTTGTGAAGAAGATCATTCAAAAAGTAATGAAGGATATCTCTGAAATTTTGTGGGTGGGTCGCTACTACATCAGGGATGGACCCTATTGATTTTGACCGCGATCAGTAAAACAGTATGGCTGCCATCTTGAAATCCCATGATGCGATAACTGAACTTTGCTCCTACTCGCCAACATTTGGACTGTGCTGCCTTGGCAGAGGTTTGTACTCTAGGAGCGCCTCTAATTCTGGTTTATATGTCCCACCAAATTAGACAAGATGACCAAGCCTCGTGGTCATGGAGGACTGGAGAGAGAGAGCAGTATTAGAGAGAAGCTAAATGCCGTTGGGATCAGAAATACTGAGTCAAATGGTTCATCGATGAGTCATATGGAAAACCTCCAACAGATTTGGCCTATGGCAGCATGACTTAGGAACGGAATAGTGTGCCAACACCATTATGAGACTGAAAACCCCCTACCGAACCACCAAGAAGAGTCATAAATTAGCAAAAACAGGCCAGTTTACCAAACAATCTGTAATGGGTGCCAGATTACCATGCTTCATGTCTAGCTATAAGCCTGGCTAAAAAAGGTAGGCTAGACTTGAACAATCCTTGAGGCGAACATTGCAGATGAGATGGGTCTGATAAGGAAAGGTTCTTTGTGTCAATGTAATTTTATTTACTCTTGCAATGACAAGACAGTCTGCACTTTGTGAACAAAGAATTCTTTTGGGAGAACAGGGACCCATGAAGTCTTTAAGATTTGTTTACTCTGGGCTGTTACTTTGAAATCAACTCGAAATTTCACTGGTTGCCGGTGCAGGGAGCTGGCACTCAGAAACTGCCCTTGAAATGTGCAGGCTTCTTCTGGTTGCTATGCTAACGCCTGTATTTTATACCAACAGGAGGCTTTTTTATCAACTTGTCATTACATCCTGATTGGGGTCATTTGCAGTAATTCAGCCTAGAGATAACAATAGCATGACTTACAACTCTGTGTCATGTTGGGACAAAGAAATGTTCCAATTTTGGCAGAATTATATAAATGAAGGAAAGCAGTCTCAGTGATGTTCTGCGTATTTAAATCAACGGAGAGGTCTTGATCAGTGATGATGCCAAAGTCTTTGATATAAGCACGTGAAGCTTCAGAAAAAATAAAGGAATAAACATCTAGTTTCACTATATGACTTGGCAGTGTGCTCTCATGCTGATTTGGACCGATTACCATTTTATGTGAATTGAGAAGCAGGAAGTTTTAAGTTATCTAAAATTTTATATCATAGAGACAGTTTCTAAGCCTGTCAAGTTAATGGACTTCATCTATCTTCACAGGTATAGAAAGCTGTGTGTCTCCAGCGTGGCAGTGGAAATTAATTTCATGCTTTCTCACAACATGTCCCAATGGGAACATACTTGTGAAAAGAGCAAGGGCCTTATACTGACCCTTGGGGACCGCCAAATTATACTTTGGTGGAGATTAAAAAATTATTGTGGGTGATCTGATATGTATAATCTGAACCAACTCAGTTCCTTTCCTTTAACGCAAACCAGCTAATCAAATCTCTGAAGTGGGATATGGAGGTCAATGGTACCAAAAGTTCCACTCAAGTTTGCCAAACAGCTCATGCACAGATTCAAATTCATTATCGGAAGCAGTAAGTAAGTAATTGAAAACTTTAATTAGGACTGTGTCCGTACTATGATGTGGCCGAAATCCTGATTATTAATCTTCAAGAATGTTATTGCTCTATTAAAAAATAATAGTTATTGTTGCAACCCTTGGATCCCCGAAGAGAGTCTCGACAGATGCTCAAGGTGTCTTTTATTTTAGTTGCAGCAGAATCATTCTCACCTTAGCACCGTGAAAACCGTGTGTCGGGGTTTACAAACATAAAACAAACAAAAAAGTTAGTTGAGAAGAGGATACAACATTACTACATATCCTGACAGCGGTGAGTTATTAACAAGCTGAAGCAGGTATAGGTTAGTCACTGGTAAAGAATCCTGGAGGGGTTTTGTTGGGCTGGGGCCTAAAGTGACAGATTTTATGTGGTAGTACATTTGGTGAATTCAGAAGCTCAGTAGCAGAGAGATGCCAGATTAACTTGAGGTCTTGCTGATGCTTTTTGTGGAAATGCGTTTGGTGATTGGTTGGGTTCCAGAGCTTGCAATGGTAGACCTAAAGTGGTCTGTTAGTTTTAGTAAGTAAAGTGGAAGTTCCCTCATGGTAAAGATTTTGGTTATAAATAGTTTTTCATAAAATCATTAATACAGCAGGATATTAGCACAAAGGGTATAGTGGTACAGTGCTTTGTCAACCTTCAAACTTAAGATTAAAATTGTTTTCTTTAATTAGTATGGAATAGTAGGCTGGACTTGGCTTCAGAAAATGGCAGTGTTCGAAACCGTGCACTAACGTACCACTCGCACTACCGATGACATCAAGTTTAGGGGGTAGGATGTTCACTTATGCGTGGGGAGTGAGTTTGTGTCCGCGAGAAGTTCCCGGATGTATACTAGGGCAGATATTTTGTGGGTGCATTGTAGGCTCACTATTCATACATAAATTGGCCAAGACACAAAGCGACATTAACCGCCAGAAAAACTCGCTGAGGAATAAGAAGAAGAAGAAGCAGCAGGAAGAGTTTGTTCGTAGTGAGTAGCGTGTAGTGTGACTAGTGCGTAGAGAGATGTGTTCTTATACATTGCAGAGGGAGTCTTTCCAGATGAGGAAATACCTTAAGGCCAGTACGACACAATTTTTTTTCCTCTTTTTTTGTATGTGTGGCTTGTTTTCATGCACAAGTTTGGGCATTGTACCATGGTGCAATTTTTTTCTGCTTTAACAATGTCTTTTGCAAGGCTGTCCAATCTAGTGTGAAGCAGTGTTGCAATATTATGCGCTAGTTGATCAAGCTTGTCTGGACTTGCTTGAGGGGCAAGATCTATGTCCCATAATATAATCGCTAAGGCACCCCAAGGTTTATAGTGTGCTATAATATCAGCTCATTGGTACTGCTAGTCCACATCGCATAATATCATGTCTCATTCCTCCTATTTTCCATTGAGATGTCAACTGACCCCTTCGGACTACAATACCAGTGGCCTCTTCTGCTCGTTAGTTTATCTGCTCTTGTGTCGTGAGCTTGTGTGCTCGCTCATTCCTGTGTTTGTCCTCGTGCATCTGCAGGTGTCCACATGTTTGCTGTGCGTGTGTGTGTGTGTGTGTGTGTATTGTGTGTGTGTGTGGGGGGGGGGGGAACGTGTGCATCATGTGTATGTGTGCATGCGCGTGAGTATGTTGTAAGTGTGAGTGTGCGATTGGGTGGGTAAGTGATTTTATATTCCCACATATTGTGATTGTTCGTCTGCGAGTGAGCGTGTCTGATTCCACATGTGTGCTGTGCATATGCATGTATGAGGATATAAGGGTCTGGCTTTTGATTGCATTTATGTGCTTGAAGGTTCCAGAAATATGCGCATACGGAATGTCGATCCTCCTACCTCCATTTCCCATAAGGCTGTGGGTTTGAGGTTTGGGTGTAGAGATATGCGGTACTCTGGCGCTCAGCCGAGCCATCTGCTGTTTCCCCGATGTGCTCACAGATCCAAATCCTCGCCACTCGTTCTCGTTTAGCACATCTGTCGACACCTCAAGTCTTAATGAGGCCTGCAGGTTTGGGTGCAAGAGGCGGGCGGGTTTGTGTGTTCTGGAGATCAGATCTAGTCGATTGGGGGGGGGGGTGGATACACACTTCTGTTTTCAGTTTTACTTCTCCTCACCGTGTGCTGTGTGTGTCCGAGGGAGACGGGCGATGTTTCATCAGGCTCTTTATATGTACCTGTTTCTGTGTGATAACGCCATGCACATACCATGCAAACGCATACACACGCGCGCGCAGACACACACACACACACACACACACACACACACACACACACACACACACACTCACACACACACTCACACACACACACACACACACATACACACACACACACTCACGCACACACACACACACTCACGCACACACACCAACACACCACAACCCACACACACACACACACGTACTGTATAAGCACATGCCACACAAATTCCAGTCAAATATTACAAGCTGGAATGGAAATTTCAGACTGTCGATGGACTGCCAATATAAATGATACCTCCATATGTCTTGTACTGTCTGTGTGTGTGTATGTGTGTGTGTGTGTGTGTGTGTATGTGTGTGTGTGTGTGTGTGTGTGTGTGTGTGTGTGTGTGTGTATGTGTGTGCTTACATGTATTTGGGTGTATGAGTTCTCAATGGACCGGCTCATCTTTGGCTTTCTCTAGCACAAAAAAATCCGCCGAATGAAAAAAAAATTCTACAAAAAGCGCATTTCACACGCAAGCGATCAGGTCCGAAAAACTCATTTTCTCCCTGGCTGCTTCATTTTTCCCGCTCCGTGCTATCTTTCACCTGTCTGTTTCTGTTTCTCTCTCTCTCCCCCTCTCTCTCTATTCTTCATCTCCTGTCACTCAGAGGACTGCAGAATCTCTCAGGCCACTGCTGTTAGAGATGTAACTTTGTCTCTGATGGGTGTGCGTGTGTGTGTGTGTGTGTGTGTGTGTGTGAGAGGCGTGGTGTCCGCGGTGGTGAGGGGGCCAGGTGAAAGTGTTAGATTCCCTTTGTGGCCGGAGGCGAGGGAGACTTGAGGGTGAGAAAGCAATGCCATATTCTGCAGCAGGCATGTGTCAGTTATCAGTGCAACAGACACCACCCCTCTAACTATGGGCGAACATGATACTTTTGCGTGCGCGTGTGTTGTGTGTGGATTTGTGTGTGTGTGTGTGTGTGTGTGTGTGAGTGTGTGTGTGGTTTTATGGTCCACCAGGTGCATTAACTGTGCACATGAATATGCACGTGCGTGAAAGCATAAGGGCGAAAATGTGTACATAGAAACGTATATGAATAGTATGCATGTGAGAATGTATCTCTGTTTTTGCATGTGAATATGCACGTGCACATTTATGCATGAATGTGAATGGGATAGAATGCCATACAGTATGTGGGAATGATTATTTATAATATATGCACGTGAGAGTGCGTTTGTGTATGTGTGTGTATGTCTGCATGTGTATGTGTGTGTGTGTTGGTGCGTGTGAGCCTGTGAATGTGTGAGTGAGGGTGTGTACACACCTGTGACAGAGTGTGTGTGCATGAGGAAGTCTGCATCTGAGCAGAATGTGTGTCATGATTTAGTGTGTGCGTGTGTGAGACCGTGCACATTTATCTGCTCACCAGGGGCCACTGAAACATCTGCGTGACCCCTAACGTAACCTATAGAGCTCATCCTCGAACCCCAAAAACTCCATTTTGGCTCAGAGTCCCTGATAATCGCAGGCCTTCCACATCTGGACAGGGGCCCCACCCAGGTGCTCTCCTGACTCGCAGCATCCGCATCAGATTCGGCCCCCAGATCACATCTCTGGGCCCCTGGGGCCGCGAGACTAAATTAATGGGCATCAGGTGTGCGAGGCGTACAAACCTCTGCACCGTGGTCCTGATCCGAGCTCCCCGAAGAGGCATTAGTCAGCCATTAAGGTAACACAGCCGAGCTGCGGTTCGGCAGTAACGTCGCCCTGGGACACGAAGCCCAAACGCCAACGTCTGTTTGAAATTCTCGACCTCGAAGGGAAAAAAAAGGAGGGATCAGGTTTTGCGAAATGCCTCTCGCGCTGTGGTCGCCCGGCGTGATGAAGTTTCACAGCTCGGGGGGACGCAGTGGAGCCGTTGCCGCAAAATTTTTTGCGGCCATGCGCCCTGACGTGTTTTTCTGTTTGTGTTAGCGGTCAGGGTCCTGAAAGCTCCACGGCGGTTTGCCTCGCAGCCGTGCTGAACCTGACTGCCGGACTCTGCTCGGACAGGCCTCGCTTTGGGTTTCTGCCATGAAGATACAGCCAATCCCTGTTGTCTTTCTTTTTCCTAACAGGAAACAGAGACATTAAACCATCAACAGCACAAAGGAATCGGGAAGCGAGGGAGAGCGCGGTACTATACGCTACGGAGGGGAATGTGGAAGCTCGAACAGGCACCAGGAGACACTCAAAACGGCAGCCCTGCGTCCCTCCCCCCGTCCCTCCATCTCTCTGTCTCTGTCCCTCCGTCGGAGTTTTCTCTCTCTCTCTTTCACGCTCTGTTCGTGATTCATGCCCCGCTTCATTTCTCCAGTTATTTCCTCTCTTTCTCTCCCATTCATTCTCTTGTTCTCCCTCCTCAATCATTCCTCAGTTTCACACTCTGATTTAAGTTCACACTCTCCTGCTGGGAAATGCTGGCACGCTCATTCTCTCTCCCTCACATAATCTCTCTCTCTCTCTGTCTGCCTGCCTGTTTGCAAAAAACACATTTAAAAAAGGTCGATTGGCCTGACCAAGAACACATTAGTATTGTTTTTCCAGAGTTTTTTTTTTCCCCATCTTCTTTTTTATTTTTTAAAATAAACAACAATAGCAGCAACACATACTGTACAATAATAACAATAATGAACTACAATGTGATATTATTACAGTTAGAGACTCTAATGGGCCATTCTCCATTCTCTCCCAGCCCAGAACATTAGCACTGGGCTCTCCTGTGATGAGCATAAATGATCACTCATACCGCCATATCTCATTACTGCAGCAGAAAGCACCGCATTCTGTATCCGACGGGACTTTTCACAGCTGTCCATCTTAGTCTACTCGGTTGCTGCCTTTCTATTAAAGCGATAGTAAACTCTGCCATGCTGTGTATATCTATCGGCAGAATTATGCAATCTGTGTACATTCATTGTATTTAAAAAAAAACTAAATTCTCTGAGAGAGTAAACGGCAATTTTATGTCGACACTCCATCCCTCGTGATCTGCGCCATTTTAACTGGGCTCAATCTGAAACGTGACGTCATAGTGACCCAGCCGCACCAATGTCTGAAAACGAGTAGCATCCACCTGTAGCCACAGAGCAGGAGGCCCTGACGTGACACAAGCTCCTGGCTTGACGGAAGTGAAATAATGGCTATTCACCGTTTTAATGTTGCATTCAGTATTGCGTCCCACGAGCCGTGTTTTCGAGACACGACAGGTGAATTCCGTTTTTTTGACCTGACGACATCACTTTCCGAATGACTGTTCCTCGCTCCTTCGACTCAATTCATGACACAACTCGTGTCTACGAGTGTTATCGAATGCAGCATTATTCACTTAAGTGAATAGCCATTATTTCACTTCCGTCACGCCAGGAGGCTTGTGTCACATCAGGAGCTTCTGCTCTGGAGCTGTAGCTGGATAGTATTGCTGAAAACATAAAATGATGCTGGACATGCGCACTGCGTTCTAACTCGCCCATGAAGATGATGACAGTTTTACAAGTTCAGACGAGGAAATTACACGTGATGGAGGTTTGCAGGGATAGCAGTTTGAGCCCAAACAAACAAATTTTGAGGATAGTGACAGCGAGGCAAAAGAAGAGGAAAAACATTCAGTCCATCATTGTAAACTCAACTGGACTGAGTCACGCAAACATCACAAGGAAAAGACATGTGACATGGGAAATGCTTTTGATTGGCGAATGCGCTTCCAACCTTTTGCAATGGCAGCGTTGCACGGTTTGCTACAAAACCCGTGCATTCTCAATGTCTGACACTTAGCATTTATTTAAAAAAAAATTTTTTTTTTAAAGTTTGGTTTTTCTGATATTCGAGATATAGTTCTTTGAAGATAATACATACCATCACAGAGTATTCTATCACTTTAAAACATTTCTGAGCTCATTTTCAGGCCAGGCAATAAGCCATATTCCATCTATATGATGTCCTCCCCAGCCGGCATTTATACAGGCCTTGTGTGGAATGCATGAAGACATTTTCCCCCTGCATTACACTCTACTGAGCAGGTATGTACAGTATGTATATAATAATAATAGAATATCTTTATTTCGAACACGTTAAAAGATAAAACAGAGATAATCACCAAAACAAATGGCCACCATGCCAACACCAAAACAAAAACAAAAAGCAAACTGTTGATAACTGTCTTGCATGAGCAGCAAGATTGTATGCTCGAAAAGGAGTAGGAAGAAGTAAGAACATATTTAATCCAACCCCTTGTATTACCGTATTCTGCAGTCAAGTTATTAAATTCTCTATTATCATATTTACAACATTCACCGTCTATTCAAGAACCAATGGTACTTACAATTTGTTGACTATAATATTCAATAAGCTACTTATTGAATATTATAGTCAACAAATTGTAAGTACCATTGGTCCTTGAATAGACATATATATAAGCATTGCGTGAGGCGTAATGAGACATATTCCTTCTGTATTACGCTTGCCAGAGCACACACTCATATAAGCCTTTTTTGGGCCGTATTAAGATGTATTCCCTCTGTATTACGCTAGCTAGACCAAGCATTCATATCGGCCTTGTGTGAGGTGTAATTAGACATATTCCTTCTATATTACACTTACCAGAGCAGGCATTCATATAGGCCTTGGGTGGAGTATAATAAGTCATATCCCTCTGTATTACACCTCTATCCAGAAACGACACTCATATTGGACTTGTGTGAGGTGTAATGAAACATAGTCCCTCTGTATTACGCTACCCAAAGCAGGCATTCGTAATGGCGTTGTGTGGAGTTTAATTAGACATATTACTTCTGTATTACGCTTGCCAGGGCAGGTATTCATACAGACCTTGTGTGCGGTGCAATAAGACATATTCCTTCAGAATTACATGAGCCAGAGCATGTATTTGCAAAGGCTTTGTGAGAGGTGTAATAAGACATGTTGCTCTGAGTGGGTATTCACATGGGCCTTTTGTGGAGAGCAATAATACATACTTTCCTTGTGTTATGCTACCAAAACCTTGCAGTCACACAGGCCTTACACAGAGCGTAATAAGACACATTTTCCCCGGTATTACATTGCCCGGGGCAAGCATTCATTTACGCCTTGTGTAGTACTATAATAGGACATATTCCCCCTGAGCAGGATATTCATGTTGGACTTGTGAGGGGTGTAATAAAATATATTCCACTTGTATTACACTGCCTTGAGCAAGCATTCATGCAGGCCTTGTGTAGAGCGTAATAAGACATATTCACCCAGTTTTATGCACCCTAGGGCTGGCATTCTGGCAGGCCTTGTGTAGAGTGTCATTGTTCACTGAGGTCAGGATGAGGCCGTACAGGACTGAGGTGATTTTTTGTTTGTTTTTTACCTCATGGCCAAAGCTCCAGCTGGACTGAGGATTTTAGAAGATCTGAGGGAAGAAAATAACAGAATTACTTTTCCCAAGAAAGGCATCCATTATTTTTATGCTACCACAGGCAGCAATTTCATAAAGGAAAGAGCCGGCTGTTTTTTCAGTAAGTTCTGCGTTTGGGGAGTGGGACCTAGAGAAAACTAGTCTCGGATTCATTTGATCAAAGCTGCCTGCTCAGCGTTTGGGAAACACAGGCCTGGAAAATGAAGGTCACCCAAATCCCTTCACTCGAACGAGGAATACAGCTCGTCGACGGCTAAGACCCCGCCGTCGTTCTGGACTGATCCGCTGGTGTCAGTACTGGAGCTGGTCCTCAGGTGCTGCTCTGTGGCTGCCCACAGCTCTGGACTGACTCAGGGAGATTCTACGCCGAGGACAAGTGTTCTAGCGGGGCTCAGAAATGTAGGTCACCATCACTGTCATTGACCAGATTTTATGTGGGGATGGGATGAAGAGGGCAGTTGGAAGCAGAACCCGGCTCTGTGTTCACCTCTGTGCACAATAACTTTCAGCTTGTATTGTTGCCATCCCGTCTATGTGACTCACCAGGAGCGCAAATATGTATACGCGCTTTTTTAAACCGTGATACATCGCACCACACGACAATGCTGTTTCCGGGGGAATGATTCTTAACCAGTATTGAAAACAATTTCACTCAAACAACAAAAAAACTTTGGGCAACCTTTCTGTTTCTCAACTTAATTTCAGGTCTTGAGCTGCGACCATACGGTCTGTGTTTTAAATGCCTCAGTCGCTAGGACATGGCAAATCATCAGATGTCAGCTAAAGTAAATCTACCTTCACTAATCCACTCCAATTTGGTAAAATTTTTGGCTAGTTTTGGCTAGATACGTATGCCAGTAACGACTGCAGATCTATAAATTCTGTGGCACCCAAAACATGTTTACAGATCATTAGATGCCAACTAATGTTAATCTATCTCGACCCGGTAAATCTTGGGCTGGTTTTCGATGTGCGTTTATGGCCCGGAGTTAAGGAAGATCATTAGATGTCAATGAACATAACTATGCTAACTACCCTCAACCACCGCTAATGATGCCTCCCGGGTGAATGACAAAATAATTATTGCGGCTGGAGCTAAACAAGATTTTTCTTACATGTGATCATGTCCAGCCTAGAAAGACTTGATGTTACATTAAATGATTGGTTCCAGCATTTTAATTCATGCGAGCAGGCTCGTTACCACATATTTCAGAAAGGTGATCTCCATCTGGTTTCTTGCTCACTGTCAATTTGTTCACTCTTGGGGACACATCGTCAAGCGATTTACAATATACTGTATTAATTCAGACTTAACAAGCAGACTTGCACTTGTGGCTAAGTCTCTGTGTGTGTTTTGAGAATATTTTGATGATTGGACGTTTTAAGGTCAGGCAGACTTTCTGTACTAGTGAGGGGAGATTTTTCTGAGCTAATCGTTGTCTCTTCTCATGCCATTGCCTTGATGCAGACGTACAGACTACTGAGATGAACTTTGCCGCATACTTGCAATGCAGAATGGTTCTGTGAGCAGGGTGCATTCTAGAACTCCAAGCACAAGCAGTTCCGGTTCTAGATCTGTACGTGAAGATAGAAAGTGAAACTTTGTTTAGTAAAAATAAAAAAATGAAAAGAAAGTTTCCCCTTCACCGTCTCCATGTGTGATCACACCTCTGTGACTGTGCGAAAGCCTCTCAGAATCCCTTCTGTTTACTGTGATATTTTGGCTCGGAGGAGGTCGGCCGCGAGGTCGCGCAGAACGAGTTCTGCTCGCTCTGAGAAGTTGGGCAGTGCTGCCCTTTTTGCAGCGGTTAGCGGGTGACCTCACCGCGGTGAATATTGCGCCCTTTTCCCTCACGCAGTTCGCCCGTCTCGCTCAGTTCGCCCGTCTGGCTCCGTTCGCCCGTCTCGCTCAGTTCGCCCGTCTCGCTCAGTTCGCCCGTCTCGCTCAGTTCGCCCGTCTCGCTCAGTTCGCCCGTCTCGCTCCGTTCGCCCGTCTCGCTCAGTTCGCCTGTCTCGCTCAGTTCGCCCGTCTCGCTCAGTTCGCCCGTCTCGCTCAGTTCGCCCCTCCGCTGCGGGAGTGTTGTTATTGCGCTGCTGCTAATGCACTGTATTCAGCAACAAAATAATAATTTACACGGCTTTTCACAAAATATTAACCGGCAAACATGCAGGATAGTGTTGGATCTCAGGTAGACTTTCTGTAGTAGTGAGGGGAGATTTTTCTGAGCTAATCGTTGTCTCTTCTCATGCCATTGCCTTGATGCAGACGTACAGACTACTGAGATGAACTTTGCCGCATACTTGAAATGCAGAATGGTTCTGTGAGCAGGGTGCATTCTAGAACTCCAAGCACAAGCAGTTCCGGTTCTAGATCTGTACGTGAAGATAGAAAGTGAAACTTTGTTTAGTAAAAATAAAAAAATGAAAAGAAAGTTTCCCCTTCCCCGTCTCCATGTGTGATCACACCTCTGTGACGGTGCGAAAGCCTCTCAGAATCCCTTCTGTTTACTGTGATATTTTGGCTCGGAGGAGGTCGGCCGCGAGGTCGCGCAGAACGAGTTCTGCTCGCTCTGAGAAGTTGGGCAGTGCTGCCCTGTCTGCAGCGGTTAGCGGGTGACCTCACCGCGGTGAATATTGCGCCCTTTTCCCTCGCTCAGTTCGCCCGTCTCGCTCCGTTCGCCCGTCTCGCTCAGTTCGCCCGTCTCGCTCAGTTCGCCCGTCTCGCTCAGTTCGCCCGTCTCGCTCAGTTCGCCCGTCTCGCTCCGTTCGCCCGTCTCGCTCAGTTCGCCCGTCTCGCTCAGTTCGCCCGTCTCGCTCCGTTCGCCCGTCTCGCTCAGTTCGCCCGTCTCGCTCAGTTCGCCCGTCTCGCTCAGT
>CM056573.1:181512921-181517921 GCA_029721435.1 Gymnothorax reevesii
GTGTGCGTGTGTGCACGCTCATGTGCTTGTGTGTTTGTGTCTGTGTTTACGTGTGCAAGCCTGTGTGTGCGTGTGTGTGTGTGTGTGAGAGAGTGAGACAAAAAAAGAGAGAGACAAACACACACACACACACACACACACACACACACACAGAAGGGTGGAGGGCCGGTACCCTCTGCTAAGTTGTACTTCTGAAGTAATTTCAGAACAAAATGAATTGATTTATTGTGGATAACTGAAAAAAGACTGGTTGCTGTTTACACTGTGGAGAGTGGGATGCTGATATATATGTTTCCTAGCAAAACCCAAGTGTTCCATTGTACAACACTGTGAGGTTAATAATGTTTACATTCTGGGGTTTTTTTTAGCTGACAGTCCTATTCACAGTTGCCCATGCGGTTCTGCATTATTTATGTGCAATCCATTCATGCATCGGGGAGTTTATTAGAGGAAGCCGGGTTAAGTGCCCTCGCAGAGGGCTACAATATCAGTCCCCCACTTGAGAATAAAACACAAAACCTTAACAGTAACGAGAACAGGGAGGTGAAGAATTTCTCGAAGCTCAGTTTTCAGGATAACTGGGCACAGATAAGCCCTTGAACAGCACTGTTTACTTAAGTTCATGTTCCAGAAACAGGAGACTTTTCGATTTCACCTTGAGCAGTGATCTACCTACTGTAACTCAGCAACGCCGCTTTGCGAAACAGGGCCTGACTCACCATCCATTATGCTACGGTACGTTTCTGACCTCGGTCTTTTGCTCTCTGTTAATTCGGATGACGCTGTGCAGTTTCCTGTGTGCTTTTCTCTGCTGGCATTGAAGCTCGTGTGACAGTTTCAGTAACTGTTTGAGAATAAGGTGATGTGCTGTCCTGGAAACAGAACAGAAAGAGACATACTTAATGTCATCGCGTTGTGGGAGTAAGATTTATTCACACCTGGCTCCCCAACGCTTGCATTTCTTTGTTGTGAACCTTTGGAGGGAAGAGTCCCCTTTATTTATTTATTTTTTTAAACCTCCACCAAGGAGGTTATGTTTTTGCCGGCCTTGGCTTGTCTGTCTGTCTGTTTATGTACAAGATAACTCAAAAAGTAATGAACGGATATCTCTGAAATTTTGGGGGGGGTCGCTGTTACATCAGGGATGGACCCTCTTGATTTTGACCGAGATCGGTCGAACAATATGGCCGCCATGGCGACCATCTTGAAATCCGATATTGCAGGTACCTTAGATTTCTAATGAGTCTTGTTCACTCAGAAAGATTTTGACTGTGCTGCCTTAGCAGAGGTTTGCACTTTAGTGCCTCTAGTTTTGGTGATGTAAAGGCTTCAGTTCAGCCATTCCCTGAACTCACTCTAACAGCATTACTCAGATAAATAAATAAAGCGTGTTAAGTGTCACGCTTTGCTCTGGAAACGGGGGGACTTGTTTTTAAAAGTGAACATTTTTCATATCTTGCTCAGTTTGCCTGTTTATGAAAAAATAACCCGGGGGAGTGGAAATTTGATCCCAGTGAAAGAGTCAGTTGTAGATCTCAGCCTCTTGACCCCTGACCCCCATATTCCCGTGTTTTCCTCTCTCACCATTGGCCCTGCAGGAGCTGCTTCTGGGGGCCGTGACCTTTTCGCAACCTTCGACCCAGGATATGGTACACTGGGTGGACATGGCTGTAATCTGTCGAGAAATCTGTTCTGCTTTAACCTCTGTCATTTCAGATCTCTGTGTTTTCTGCAGATTTCTGATATGTTTGCGTTTTCTCGAGATTTCTGATCTCCATGTGCTTTCTGTTAATATCAGAAATCACTGCGTTTCCTATTTATTTTAGATCTTTGTATTTTCTCTTGTCCGGTTGTGTTTTGGAGAGGATTATCAGTTTTTCACAAAGGAAAAAAAAAATGAAGGGGTTTGAGAGGCTGTTTCTCAAACGTAGGCCGTTATGTGAGGCAGTATCCTTCATGAGGTATCTCTGGGAATATCATCTCCGTAAAATAATATCCACACCCACACCCACACCCTGGAATTAAATAAGTTATGCCATTGTTGACATTTTTTGTTTTACTATTATGTGTGAAGCAGGTATTGATCACTTCTCTGAGCTTCATAACCTGGGACTGTTTGAATGACGCGGCAGAATTCTTGTTACAGGCGACTCACTCTCGCTATTATCTCTTGTGTGATTTGACCCAGTTGCCCTGTTGCTCATAAAGTGTGTACCATTTGATTTATGAAACTCAGCAATACTGACTATATCAGTCCTCATGGGAAATACTCATTGAGTCAGGCGTGTGGAATTGCATAACTGTATCCAGTACGTTGACTGCATAGTGAAACCCCATCTGAACGAAAGGTTTTCCTTTGGGCAAAATTACCCCTTGTCTGTGCGCTTTCATTCATTTATTCATAAACGTTCATTTAATACTTCATTCATTTAATTCTCACCTATAATAGAGGGTTCCAAAAATAACTAATTAAGGGATCCTCAGTTGAGGATTATATTTCCCTGAGAGCATGAGGAATTTGATAAGACTGCAGATCCTCTGTCTCAGCCTGAAGATTCATGTGGTCAGACAGTGTCTCACCTACAGTAGGACTTACATCGCTACTCTCACCCGCCTTCATCCGTCATGATCTTCTGTCTCTTGTGATAGTATCTTAGGACACGTGTTTCAATTATACATTCCTGTAAAACATCTCTTGTAGTTTTTGTGTTTGCTCATAAATTCTGCTCCTTCCTTAGTTTGTTACCTGGCTGAGAATTTTTCTAGCTGACTTCACTTACAGCTTCGTACACCATCTAGTCTACCTTCTGTGGTTCATGACTGAGCTTAACAATGCATGAGATGAATTGTACCTCATCTTGCCTGTGTTGAGTTGCTATTCTGATGAGTTGCTGAACCAGAGACGTGCTGTCGAAAGAATGTTCCGGAAGGCATGATCCTCACCTTTTCGCACATGATTGCTGTCAACCAGCTCCCATTCACTTTGATTGATTAGCAATTAAACAATTGATTAGCTCATTAATTAAGAGTAATCTGTCGGATAAATGGGCAATTTATATTTAGTCAACTGCGTGCATTAAATTCTCCTGATACAGCACATATTTGCATTTGCAAGGCTTATTGATTGAAAAGCAGAGATTCATCGCTGATTTAATGGACTTGACATGCTTTTTTTAATATTTAAACCAAATCAAGTTGCATCTTTTACAAAAATCCCATTTTTATTACTCTTTCATAATTTTTTGATGAAAAAAGATGTTAATTGGGCACCAGGAGCTGAGTGCTGGGACATGAATTTTATTCAATAACAAAAGTGAGGAGTAATAAGGCCGATACAAAACTTCAGGACGTAGGACAGGGACGCGCAGAACAGAAAAGAGAGAAACCGACTGTAGATACCTGTCTGTGTGGGGAGAAACGAGGCTTTAAATAAGGAAGAGAATGATTGTTAACAAAGAAGAAACATAACAATAATTAAGATGAAGAAGCTGATGGTAATTGATTAATTGGAGAAGGGCAGGTAGTCAGGACTTGGAATGTGAAAGAAGAGGGGCATTACCCTACTACAGGAGATGAATTCAGGGAAATTTTAGTTTTTGTGTCTTAGTGGCTAATTATTCTAATAATGCCGTCCCTAGAATCTCATATTGTAGCTTGGTTACCTCATGGTTATTATCATTTCTTAATCATTACCCGCAGCGTGTTGGTATTCAGCATTCAGTAGATTCACCGTGCGATTCTTAATCGTTTGGTGCATGTCTGTCCTGTCACCTCCAGTGTGTCACTTCGGATACAGGTGACTGAAGAATAAATGTAAAGCAGTGCAGCTGCAGTGGCGAGGGAGCCACATTTTTGATTCCCAGTTTCCCAGTTCCCGCAGGTTTGATTCCCAGTTGAGGCCCTGCCATTGTACCTTTTAGCAAGGGTACAACTCCGAATTGCCCCGGCATCCAGCAGTATAAATGGATTGCATATAAAAATGTCAGCTGCTCTGGAATGAGAGTCGTTGCTAAATGCCAGAATGTAATGGCTTGTGTTCTGTTCTGACCTCACTTTTGGTAGGTCCTGCGTTTTAATATTTCTGTGAGTTCTTCCCCACACAGCCAGCCAACAACACAGGCACAAGCACCACACACACAAGCTTACACACACACACGAGACACACACACACACACATACACACACACACACACACACACACACACACACACACACGTACACACACACACACGCACACACACACGCACGCACACGCAAAAATATATGCTCACATACGCTCACACGCACGCACACATACACACACAAATATGCTCACAACACTCACAAACACACACACACACACACATACACATGCACACACACCCACACACACCCAAACACATAAGCATACACAAACTTACCCACGGAGACACGAGAGCGCATACAAACACACACAGGCTTGCAGTCAGACTAAGCTCTGTCACACACACGCACACACACACACACAGGCTTGCAGTCAGACTAATCTCTGTCACACACACGCACACACACACACACACACACACACACACACACACACACATACACAGCTCCATCACCTCTCCCTGTCGCTCATTAGCCTTGTAAAAGATTAAGAAATTCCACATGTGGTTATAATTAGCTGCGTGTCCTGCAGTGACACTGTTGTTGCCCATGGCAACAGAATATGGAGAGTCTTGCGCAGTTTTTTCCTTGCATCTCGTGTGTGAGTTTGATTAGCAGATATTATGTGGAACTTTGCTGTAAAAGCTTCTCTGCGCTCTTTCAGTATGATCGCTGTCGCACGAGGAATTACCAGACAGAGTATGTTCCATACGAGACAGAATAATGGAGGAGATTTTGTATTCAGTTATTTCAAGTTCACTCAGGGTCTGGTACATTCAACAGAAATAAAGGTGTCTCAGGGCCTTTGACTATGGAAAGGAATATGGACCAAGTTACTGTTGACTGTCCTCGGGTCTTTGTGAAAAGCATTTCAGGAC
>CM056573.1:181522921-181535421 GCA_029721435.1 Gymnothorax reevesii
ATTCTGGGAAAGCAGTTCAGCCGCTGAAGTTTGGAATTGGCCACCTGGTTTCGGGCCCCTGATCTGCGTTTATCATGTGTTTATTAACATCTACGTCCGATGTTCAGGACGCCTTCAGTGACCTCACCCTCACCCAATCACCCTGCTCGATTACTCTTCAACTGTTCCTGGTCAGGTTCGCCTGATGAACAATCAAACGATTTATTGACTGAACAACTAAGACTAATACATGACCGGTAATGATTAACAAATGACAATTACAAAGTGATTGCCTACTGGGTATGTTTTTGTAATTATTATGACATAGTAAGCACATCAATAATTCTAATAAATGCAAAATTTCCAAAACTTACACTGACTTTTTCCTCTTTTATATTTTTTCTTTTATTTGGATTATTGCCATCCTTACAATGTCACTGTACTGTGCGTCCTACCTAATTAACACCTTTTAGCTGTGACTATATTCAGAATACAGAACTGATTCTCGTGCTTCATTGCTTAATGAGCTTCACATGCAAATTTGTGCGGTTTCATTAGCAAAATGAGCTCGCAATTCATAAAGACATATTGACATTTTATGTTGTTATTTATGTATAGAAGAAAATGCCTCATGACTTTGTGATGCAATGTACTACAATGCTAACAAAAATAAATTTGACTGTCATTCTACCAATTGGTTTTGGCAACTGATGCTAATCAGGAAAAGTAAACTGTGGGAGGATTCGGTAATTAAGCATTGAAAGGAAAGGTTACCAACAGACTTTTAAGCAGCTTTCAGACCGGACGCAAAATGAATTTTTCGCATGATAGATTACATTCAAACTCAATGCAAAGACTTTGCATTGACTTTGAATGTAATCTGTCGTGCGAATAATTCGTTTCGCGTCCGGTGTGAAAGCGGCCTTACTGCTTGAATATGGCTCACATTTTCCCTACCTCTACTGCTTGCAAATCGCATAATGTGTCATGTGTCCTTGTATCCAATTCGCAATAAATGCAACCCGTTAATAAAAGGCTGATGTTTGATCTGCTTTTGATTGCTTCTGTCTGCTTCACAACAGGCCGTAGCTAGTCTGTTGTTGGCCAACGCTGGATAAATTATTTACACCAGTGGAGGGACCGAGTTCCTAAACTAGAGGACTAGCTGATGAATTGGTGAACTCCGGATTCGCCATATAAAAGATGCCTTTAGCACCACACACGCAGCCGAGTCAACTATTTTAATGTGAATTTAGGTGGGTTTTTTACGCAGGTCGATGTCTTAAAGGCAATCAGTTTTTCAAATCAACGTTGATCGAAGTCTCGAGCAGTGTCACCCTGCCATCCGAAGATAAACTAGTATATTTCCTCCAGTAGTTTTACTCGAGCTGATTTTCTTCAATGACTGTCCAACTATTAAAAAACGTGAAATTGTTTTCTGTAAAAAATATGTCTAGGCCTTCTGCCACACGAATGGAGATTTCATGAGGAACATTTAAAAATCAACGTATGCATGGTAAAAACCTAAAATTATAAGGCATTACAAAAATATCTATAGTGATTGATTGATTGATTGATTGATTGATTGTCAATTTGACTCATATAACAGCTGTTGGGACTCAGAAGGTCGATAGTCATGTCCCCTGCAACCAAATGAAGATCAGTGCAGCTGTTTGGCCCTTGAGCAAGGCCCTCAACCCCATATTCCCCTCAGGATTATTGGCCCCTTGAGGTCACCTGTATACCATCTTGGATAAAAGCACCAGCATGAGCAGCTGTGGTGTCATGTATTCTAACAGGTATTATAGTTTGATATGCAGTTACCTCACCTGAACTCACTTTCACAGGCAGATATGCTAATCCTAGAGACAGGATTTGTGAATAAAACAAAACGCTGTCCTTAAGGTGAGAGGTAACGGCACATTGTGTCAGATTGGTTCATTTGCGATGCGCCGTGAATCTCGCCGTGTCGGGTGACAGCGTAAACAGAAAACGGTGCGATAACACTTTCACGTTTTCCTCCGTTTGACCTGGCGCGCTAACTTCTGCGACACATGCGTGACTGAGTGAAATGTTAATGTGTCTGTGATCTCGCAAGCTTAATTACTCCATTACAGGATATCACTTCGGGGGTTCAGCTTCACTGGCTCTGAGTAGATTGTGTTTCCCCACCAGTTTGTTTAGAAAACGCATGATGCACAAACCCCTTCCCCCAAACACATACACTTAAGAAAAATCAATGCCATCACATTGTGTTCCCCGGCCACTCTCCAAAAATTCCAAATCACTTCAACAAATCGTATAGTTTTTCAGCACTGCCCTGAACCATGGGGTATTTATGGGTCATCTTCTCAGTACCCAGACTGCTGAAGGCTTCAAGCACTGTATACTGTTTATATATCACCCCATTTGACAGTGGGATAGGTGAAGTTACCAATATGGCTGCCCGTTCTTTGTCAAATAGACTGCACAGAGGTCAGGGAAAATGGAGGAGGCACTTGGAATGTTCCGGATACGTGAATTTCATGTACTGTTGGTGAGAGGTAAGATTGATTGGCGTTTTTGGGCATGTTTTCCTGCTCTTCAGCTGTTAGCGGTGCGTTTTTGCTCGTACTTTTTGTAATTCATGTATATATTATTAGCACGAGCTGGCAAATGAAATCACAATCATCCTTCACTCTAATCACACAGCGATCATCCTAATTGTTGCCGACAAGTTTCCGTAATTTCGACAGTGTTTGTCATACTCATTTACAACCATTTACAAATAATTATGGGAGGAGAGAGTTACTACAAGAAAAGGAGAGAAAAAAGAAATAAAAATTTTTCAGATGCTCCATGAGTGGAGTGATAAAAGAGTCGGTAAGAAAATACATAAAAAAAGAAAAAAAAAAGCCTTTAAATGGATGTGTAATTACCAGCTGTGGTTACTGGTGTCTACAACAGGAAATCGAGGTCACGACCTGGAAGATGATACTTTCCAAACTTGCTGCATTTCCTGGTGGCGGAAACTGGAGGGAGATCAGAATTATTCTTGCAGTTCTAGCCTGGGTTTCATTTTAATCCACCTAGAGCTTATCAGGAGATAAACGCTACATCCTGCCCGGGTGATAAGGACGGAGGAGAAAAATATAGATTTAGCTGGCGGATATGTGATGTTTGTGTCTATGGGTGTGTGTGTGCGTGTCTGTGTGTAGGTTCGATATAACTTGTGGATTTGTTAGAGAGTGTTTGTGATGGAGAGCCATTTGTTGGTGTGTGTGTGCGTACGTGTGTGTGCGCGTGCGAGCGTGTGTGTGTCTAAAAGAGAGAGAGAGACAGCCCGTCTGTCCGTTCATGTGTGCTTTCATGCTTGTAGGTGCAAGTGTTCATGAGAATGTATCACACATGTAGGGAGGTCAGTTTTTTTGTCTGGGCCTCAATTAGTTTTTTTTCCCATTAATACATGACTGCTCAATTCGGTGTTTGTGTTTGCCTGTTTGTGTCGGTTTGCTTGTGTGTCCCCGTTCAGTTGTGTATGCGTGTTTGCTTGTGTGTTTGCGTTCGCCTGTTTGTGTCGGTTTGCTTGTGTGTCCCCGTTCAGTTGTGTGTGTGCGATTGCTTGTGTGTCTCTGTTTGCTTGCGTGTGTCGATTTGCTTATGCGTTCCCGTTCGGTTGTGTGTGTGTGTGTTTGCATGTGTGTGTCTGTTCGGTTGTGTCCTTTCCTTTGCATATGTGCTGTTGATGGCCCGCACTCTCAGGCAGAGGGAGGGTTTAAATTTTCAGCGTTGCCTCGGTAACCCTCCCCTGCCGACTCCCGGAGCTCCTCCGGAGACGGGCTGATGGTGCTCAAGCAGGAAACTTCTTTCGTGTCACTTCCTGGCTTTCCTCCTTCATCGTTTCTCTTTCGCGGTTTTTCATCTGAGACCGGAGAGCAGCTTTGTGCGTCTCTCATATCTGTGTGCCCCCGAGCCGTCTCCAGCGACTGAACCAAAGAGAGAGAGAGAGAGAGAGAGAGAGAGCTTTTGGGTGTAAGTGCATTGAAACACAATGGGTTTCCACTACGGGTGTACAGCCATTGCACTATTTGTATTCAGGTTTGAATTTGGGCTTTTAAAAAAAACTTCGGATTCGTTATGCGGATTTTGGAAGAAACCGGAAGTAGGCGCACTAGACACTTCCCCCGAGCTCGCCGGCTAGCTTCCGGTTTAGCTCTCGGCTAACTAGAACAGGAATAATTTAATTGTGCGGCTCTTCTTGACTTTACAAACGTAATCGGACTGAATGGATCAAATTTTGCTTGTGAAACGAGGCATTTCGCTGGGGTTGTGAGTCTTGTGACACTCAAAAATATATATATATCCACCATTTTATAGCTGCTTCTTTTCCCGTTATTGTCTAATATGAATGGGTGCAACCTAGGGGGCGAGCGCAGTTGTTTATATATGCGACACTGTCCTCCCCTAAAAAACTCACGGTAAATGTTTCATGATCGAAAACTGTTCACGCGAGTATACGGACGCTCCACATCGGAGGACACTTGAGCCAGGGAAAAAGGGAAATTATATCCTCTGGAATTGAATCCAAGTAATCCAAAATGTGTATATTAATGTTAAATGACCAGTGGATAATAGAAAGCACAACTGAGTGTGAGCGAGACAGCACTAAAACATGAAATCCTCTCTGGAAGTAGGTCCTACCATGTTCACACTGCACGTGACTGTGTTTGAGTGGAAGAAAAGTCTCGATTGACCCGATGTAATAACAAACTCTTTTTTACTGAAAGTAAATCAATCCCAGTAGAAATATACACATCTGAACAAATTCACGGAGTTCGTTAACCCCTTTAGGCAGTAGACGCCACTGCTTAGCAGCTGAGCAAATGTGTTTTCTGTGAGACGTATGTGCGGTTCAGGTTTACCTTCTTCTTCTCGCGATTTACTGGCAGAGTGAAAAATCTTCAGGTGTGTATGGCGGCCGCCACCTACTGTATCAATCTTACATTTTCGTGAGTGCCCCATCTATGAGCTCCATATTTAAAAACACGCACTAACATGTTTTTTTTAACGTTTCGTTTTAATCTCTTATATGTAATTGGCCAAAATCCTGCTGAAAACACGCATCCAAACTTTTTTTTCTTTTGTCTTTAGAAAAAAGCTCCCGAATAATAAGGAGAAACTTTGGACAGAAAAACTATTCGGGATCAAAGCAATATTTGTGTACTTCCGAATATCATATTCGGGTTCGGGTACATACTTAGTTTCCACTATGCAAACCCATCTTCATGAACCAAAACCCACCTTTACCTCATGTGGAGAGAGAGAGATGTTGTAAGAGACAAGTAGGACCCTTCTCATACCTCTCTCCCAAACTTCTGAGTAGGCAGTGGGTGGGTCAGTTTCTGGAAGCCCAGTGTGGCGCCCCTCTCTCCTCCCCCATGCCCAGTGTCAGAGCAGAGCCCACAGACAGTGCTGGAGTGGGGACTGTCCGAATCTCCCACTGTGAGGCTGTCTCAGAGCCATTGGCCTCCATCTTTCTTCAACTCCCCCAGCGCCCTCGCCCTGCCCCCCAAGTTCCCGAGTCGGCTGCTCTGTGAGAGCTTTGGTTTCAGGACAGATTCGGCCCTGCGGGGCACCTTGACCACATGCGTGACTGACCTCACAGGGCCAAACATCCATTATCTAACCTGACATACGTCTGCTATATAACTCGCTTACGGTTGGTCAAGGTTGTTGGGGGAGGTAACCAATCCCAGCATGCAGTGCGCTACAGACAGGAACACGCCCTGGAAAGGTTGATGATCCTTCGCTGGGTAAGCACACCATACTCTCATACACTTATTCCCCAGGGGCATTTACTGTCTTCAGTTAGCCTAACATGCATGTCCGTCGACAGCGTTTGAAACTGGAGTAATGAGAGAAAGCCCAAGAAAATGCTGGAAGAGCATTCAAACTGCAAAAAAAAAAAATGGCCAGAATTACAGTCTTGCGCAAATTAATTGGATAAAGGTGCTTGTCAATTGAATGAGCTGAATGGAGTGCAAATAGAGTGGTTTCACAGAACCACCTCAACAATCACTGCATAATACCGTTTAGCCACGTTTCATTAATTTCCTCGACTAGTATGATGCAACTAATGTGATTGCATCATCAACACAGTCCTGTAACTGTGTTGGACTGGCCTGGTAATTCGCCTGACCTCAATCCCATTGAAAAACTCCCGTCCATTCCATCATCAAGTCAAGGCTGCAGCAAAAGAACTTCAACGGTATAGCCAAAGTCATCGATGCAGTTATCCAGGTGTGGCTTCACGAAGAAGTCGTCAAGGTACTGCAAAAATCTGGTCAGCTCAATGCCAGAATGGGTGGAACAGCTCATCAACGGGTGGAGGACACATCTGGTACTGAGAGCCGAATAAGTAATAAAAAGCCTGAAAACCTTCGTTGTTTGGTTTTTCCCACTCCAGCCTGCTGTATCCAATTAATTTGCACAAGACTGTCGAACGCAATGCTACCTCCAGGCCATATATCTTATTTCATAATGCCGGCTAACCAGAACGATGACCAAAATTGTATATTGTTATTTAGTGGCATCATTCACTGCAGGGCCCATGCTTTATTCTTATGCTTATTGCTTGGGGCTGATGAATCATATTTCTGATGTGCATCGTAATTTCCAGGCAAATGTTGGCATAAGAGAACGGTGCAGTTAAAAAACTTCTAAAAAATAATTAGAAAACTTTTTTTTTTTCAAGAGGAACCTTAAAACTTAGACAATTTTGAATTGAGTTCATCTTTATTTGTGTTTTCTATCAAACTTTTTTTTTTGTTATCTAGTTTGATGACATTTCATCTCATCACCCTGCTGCCAACCACTGCCTCCGTTCTGCAGGATAAACGTCTTCATCTCCCCTCAGAACTTGACAGGTTTTCTCCTCCCTCACAAAAAAGCCAGACCCATATCTGTAAACAAAACAAATGAATGTGGAAAGATAAACCCGAGGAAAAACCAGTGGCAGGCGGCGATTTGAAGAGACAGGAAGTTCTGCACCAGATGGGGTCTGCATCTCCGTTATAATTCCTCAGATACACCGCGGGACTGCGGTTCTGCTTATCGACGAGGCCTCCATTTTATGACTTTGCCGTGCCCGGCCCCTTCTCCTCACTGAACCAAAAGTTATCAATCATGTCGTGCTCTGTTCTGCCCCCTTATTGGTGGAAAGAACTTCCAACGACAATCTGTCCACGGGAGACGTCGGCCATTTTCTAATGTAGTGAAAATTGGAACCAGCGCAGCTTTAATGGTTTGACTGATTCTTCGTGAGTGCTCGACCTTTTCGATTGGTTTCCAGTCCACCATTTTCTGGCACATTCTGAGGACCCAAATCTCATTTTTTACATAAAAGTTAATTGCAGTTATTTTGCCCACCATTTTATTTAACGCACCTTACAGTTGATTGGCTAAATACTACTCTAGAGCAATGTAGGGCCCGAGGACTTCGGAAGGTGCACTAGCCACGCTGATCTCTTTGTAGCTACTCTGGACTTGAATCAACACCCATATGATTTCCAGGCAAGACCTCAGGTGCCCACTGTTGCTTTATAACACGTTAAACTTGCACTAACATTTGATCAGGTTAAATTTATTTTTTGTATCCCCTGAAGCCGGGGCAACTATGGATCTGGCCTCATCATGCGTCTGCCGCTGACGTAGAAATTTCCTTGTGGACACTCTACAGGCCACAAATTTAAAGCTATTTCCTTTACATTCGCTATGTATATGCGCAGTGGTTAGGACACAGCGCATGTCGATTTTGGTTGCCGCGGTAACATAATTCACTGAATAATAGACTATTTTGGGTCAAAAATATGGATGACCGCAGGCTACACCCATTAGTTGCGGGCGACCGAAGTGTCTACTTGTTCTGTGGTTCTTTGATTATGCTAATCTAGAGTACACTAGCTCAATATCCATTAAGCGTCTTTGAGTGTCTTTGTCCATATTTCAACGGGGACATTGAAAAGCTGTCAGCTGAGTCTGCATTGCATGTTCTAAGTGTCTCTTTTGGGACGATACCTACCACAGTTACAGGAATCGCTCAACTGCATGTGGGTCCCTGATCTTTGCTCATGTATTCAGATCTTACAATAAGTGTCTCTGAATGACATCTGGCTGTATAATGGAAAATCTTGATGTGGTAGAATATGGCGGCAGAACTCCTGCCCTGGTGGGCTTTCGTGGTCTCATTTCAGTCAGGTCCATTATGCTACAGCTGGTTTTGTCGACTCCTCAGCCAGTCATTATTTTGAAATAAATAAAAAAACCAGCAGAGACTGCGGACCTCTGGAGTTGTAACCCCTTGTTGTAGAATGTTCCCCCTCACATCCTGACAGCTCATCACGCCTCCTGTCCTAAGGACTGTACTGGCTGCCACTGTGGACTGGGAGAGTCCCCTGGACCCCCTGTCCTTTGCGTAAAGCAGGGCTCAGCAGTGGGCGGGTGGAGGGGTGCTCTGCCCTGCTAAAACGACATGGGGAACCGCCACAAGCCTCTCTCGGCCGCTCCTAACCGGCTGGGACCGGTTTGTGTGGCAACACTGCCCTGAAGCACAAACTGATCAGGGCTCTGTGATTTATCTGTCCGGCTGCCCACCCTGTCACCGAGCTCACCCCCTCCCAGGGTTCGGGCTGTTTGTCAGTGTCCCAGTGCGGGAGACAGGATATCAAGGCCAGGCTGGTACCCAGTGTGTTCTCTGTTCAGCTGACTGTCTGCAGTCCTGCGCGTGTGTATGTCTTCGTCAGTGTATGTACGCGCTCGAGTCCTTTTCCACATGTGTGTGCCTTTGTATGCACACACTGCTCGTGTCTGTGAATGAGTGAGCTTGTAAAACAGACAGGTGAGGATGTATTTTGTATTTGCCTTGGTATTTGTACACTTCTGCTGAAATTTTCTGGAAAGGGCTGGTGAGAAAATGTTTGGGGGAAATAGTGGGCTGGGTAAATTTGGATTGTACGTTGTGCGATTTTGGGGGCTGTAGGTGGCTGAGTAAATTTGAGTTGTACAGTATGCGATTTTAGGGGGATAGTATGCTGGGTAAATTTTCATTGTACAGTAGGTGATTTTGGGGGGAGGGTGGACTGGGTAAATTTGGGATGTACTATAGTATGTGATTTTGGGGAGGGTGGGCGTCTGGGTTTGGGGGTTTATTGGGCATTGATGCAGCACGGGTAAGCAAGCATGGCCACAGCAATGACACAGAGTGCTGAGCTGAGAAATTACAGTTTTGTAAAGTCTTCTGCCTGTAAACTGGTCAGAGAACAGCCGAGAGAGGCCAAGGACTTTATCCTCCACCTGCTCTAATGGATTCTAGCAGTGTAATGGCCTCTCATACAGTAATGGCATCTGTTTTACGGCCGAGGCTGGCTCCTTGGGCCATTAACCTCGCTGGATTCAATTTACATCCGTCTTTAACCGTGTCAAACAAGTCGATGCCACTTACTTACCCATAAATTAAGTACACACACACTCATACACGCACGCACGACGCTCACGCTCACTTAATGTGAGTGTGTGTGCGATCCACAAGCAGCACTTCAACAGTTTTTAAAGCAGAAATAAAAAGTGAGTCAATTTTAATGTGATTGCAAGTCAAAGTAATGCTGAAGTGCTGAAGTTGCACTCAAAGTCATTCCCTGCAGAATCCTCGCGTGACCCATTTCTGAGCATGCTCAGTGCGTGCCTCGGCCGCACCATGTGACCCAAGTTGCAAAATTCCAATGGCACATTTCACTGGCTTTTCACAGCTTTTGTAGCTTTCCTGTGTTTTCTCTTATTTAACTGATACATCCCTGCTTTCTAACCTCAATTAGAAGTGTCACAGTTTCAGGCATGACAGATGGGGAGAATCACATTCATTAGTCAACCATTAATACAGTACACAATGTACACCCAAGAAGAAGAAAAAAAATCTTCCACAAAGGACAATCTCAATGCTCAATGCTAACTGAAGTTACCTCGGGGCAGTCACTGACGTTACCTTGAATTTGTCACTGAAGTTACCTTGAGGTAGCCTCTATGTTTTTTTCCGAACTCATTTAATGGATCAGAGTGCCCTTGACGTTGCCAGACCTTGACTGACTTGAGAAAAAATAAGCTACTGGAATGAGCCCCACACTCATTCTGTATGGCCACATGCCTGAGTTCACACTCCAGTCAGTATTTGGGAGTCTGCCCCCTGGTGTATGGGAGGGCAATAGCACAGATGTTTGCATGCACTCATGGAACGTTTACCCCGGTGACGTCTGGCCTGTAATCTTTAACGTCTGCCATAACTAATGAGAAAATTCCAGTGAAACTCACTTCACCCTCAGTTAATCCGCCAGACGGAAATAACGTTCAATGAAAATAGCGGCCATTACGCTGTAGCAGTAGAAGTAACCGATTAAGAATGAAAATCATTACCAATACCATTTTCTCAAAGGGAGCGATGAACTTTTCCTGTAAAAGCACGAGTAGTGGAGGCAGTAGCAGGTGATGATCATGGAAGTACTCATTTTCATAGCTGTAGTTTTGAAAACAGTGGCAGTACTTGCAGTGGAAGCTGCAAGACTGACATTAGTTATAGACATCAGCCATGTAGCAGTTGTATCAAAAGTATTAGTTAACGTATTAAAGTTGTAACGTTAGCATTATTATAGTCACAGTAGCATTAATATCAGTTATAACTGAAGAGCCTAGTGCTAAAAGTACTTAGGTCACGTTTTCACACACCATGAGGTAAGGATGGGAAAATGTCTTTTATAGTTGCCGAAGTCGATTTTCTCAATGTTCTCAAAATGGTCTTTTAGCATCAGGCTCTTCAATTATAGTCATAGATGATTTGGCTGTATTATCCGTTGCAGTTATTACATCTGCAGTATTACATGCTTTCAGATAAATAGCTGTGGTATCGGTTTTGGTATCATCAGTATTAGTATTAGCCAAAACTGAATAGTGCTAGTCAAAGCATGAGTGTTTGGTTTATTAATGATTGTCCTTCAGAGCAGGTGTTTGCCCATTGTCCATCCAGCTGCTGGACCCTGTTTGTGGGGCGCTCTGTGTAATCGTACTTAAGAGCTTAGGGACGTCTGGCACTCGAGCATCACCTGCGACCCCTGGTGACCCCCAGTGACCAGCCTCTCTGAGTTTAGGGGTGTAGGGTACCCCCCATCTCAGCTCTGGCTGCAGGGCGGCCAGTTTTCACTGCCGGAGGTTTGCCTCCGAAGGGGCACATTCAAGGGGAGACTGTTTTTTTTTGTGGATCTTTCTTTTTTCTGGCTCTTTTTTGTTTGTTTGGGGGGGTGGGAGGGCGGCTAATCCCCGAACACATCTGCCAGCCCTCTGCTTCCCTACTGACTGACACCGACAGGTGTTTTTTTTTTTTTCTTTTTAAAGACAATAATGCTGTTAAAAAGACCATTCAGAGTCAGCAGAGCGGTGTTTTGTTCTTTAGTGAAAGTTGTGTTGGGGTTTCAGTTGCGCTCTGGTCACTGGCGGGGGGCCTGCACACTGGGGGCCCCGCCCCCACCATTACTCAAAGCTCTTGTTTCCTTTCTGTTTTTTGAAATTAGACCCCCTCCTTCCCCCTACAGCCACTTTCATCCAAGTGTGTCGCCGTGGCGATGCAAAGCCGTCGTCCAGAGCTCCCTGTCCGGAGTACTGCCGCTGGGACAAGCCCCGCCCACCCTCTGTCACACAGGCAATCACTCCTCAGTGCGGCGGGGGGATGTGATGTTCGAGTGTGTGACTGTGCCGTGCGGTGTGTCTGTTTTGTGTGTGTTCATGATGCATGTGAGCGTGCGGTTGTGCGTGTGCGTGTGCGCGTGTTATCGCATGTCTAAGCATCGCGTGAGTGTACTGGTGTATTCTCAGTCAAAGTGTAAAAAAATTTTAATTTCATCGCATACCTGATCGTTATTTTCCCCTGTACCATTTAAAAAGGCCTCTGACTGTATGAAAATGTTGATTTGGATAACAGGTTTGATGATATTCACCTCATTTATTATTATAACAACCAAATCTTTCTCTTCTATATTTGTGAGCATTTACACCTGTGCACTCTGCTGGAATTACACAAAATAAATGTAAAATAATGGGATAAAAAAGATAAACTGCTTGTTTCTGTGCAGATGTGCTTGTGGGCTCTGTATGTGGCAGGAGGGACAGTTATCCCACCTCAGACAAAAATACTTGGATGGCATTGGTCGAAAGCAGTCACATGGAAACCCGCATATTCTTTGAGTCTCCGAGCCCATACACGACATGCGAGTCTCTGGAGCAGCCGAAATGGCATGCATGCGAAAAAAAGGGCTCGGGTGGGATAAATTTGTTACATAGTTTGTTAGAAGGCCAATACGGAAATATACAGGGATCAGTAGATGACTGGGCTGATGCATGGCCCACTATGGCATTTACAGAACCCACATATTTCCGTACAGGCCGTCTAACAAACTGTGTAACTTACAGTATCTCTGTGCTGTCTGTCCATCTGTCTGTCTGTCCGC